>UYYA01004363.1:0-116924 GCA_900624975.1 Angiostrongylus costaricensis
CCCCACCATAGACACCTGCGGTCCAGAGTTTTGCAAATATCTCAGCAACGTTGTGGTTGTATTTCGCTTAATAACCTACCATGAAAATTATAGAAGGCAGAAAACAAAACGTTAAACATTGTGATTTCAACTACAGCCATAGCTTAACTGGGTTCTATGCCGATTTGCGCTCCCCAGATCAACCCCGCTGACGGGTGATTGCTGTGGCAAAAAGATCGATAGAAATAGCTGAGAGACGTGCGAAACAAAGGACCCGCATGGTGTGGTGGTGAACGCGTTACTCCCCGGAAAGGATAATAGCGCGTTCGTTCCCCACCATAGACACCTGCGGTCCAGAGTTTTGCAAATATCTCAGCAACGTTGTGGTTGTATTTCGCTTCAATAACACTTACAAAAAGACGGAAGACTAGGAAAGGAAATAGGAAAAGGAATAGTGATTATTCATGCCAAGGTCACAATGAACACGAGGTTGTTATACCGTTTATTTATCCACAGTAGCTGACGTTTTGGCGAATCTCGTCTTCTTCAGAGCCTGGAAAGGTCAAGGTGACTCCAATCTACTCAATTAAGTTCGTCTATTACCCCCAAGGAAAACCTACCATATCCAGAATTTACTCGCATTGGAAGAAAAATAATTCCTCCATGTACTCATCGTTTTCTATGAGTCTTCCATTGAGTCTTACATGTCGAGACCACACCTAGAGTGTCATCCAGTTGGATTTGTACGACACAGTGGATAATTAAGGGTTGGGAGGGTTGGCGATAGAACAGGGACACGCGCCAAGCCTTACCATTGAGTATATGTCTAAAGTTGATGTCCAGTACTCACTCTCCGGCCATATTCTGGATCCATAGATGATTATTTTGCCATCTGCTCCATACAGGAGGAGATGGACAAATGTTCTGAGTTAAAATCACGATATATAACCTTTTATTTACTTCCTATTATTTTTTCATGGCAGGATATTATGTGAAATAAAACCAGGAAAATGCTGAGATATCTGCAATACTCAAAACCTGAGCCAAATTTGACCCAGCGATTGCGCTTCTTGAGGTCTTACGTGTTACCCGCTGCACCGCCAATGCCTTTGATATGCCTTTCTCTCACCTAGTTTTTTTTTACCTTAGTTTTTTACCCAGTTTCGAGCGATTGCTGATACCACCGTTAGGGGAAAAGACGGGTATAAAGAAAGGCAAAACAAGGACCTCGATAGAGCAGTAGGTAACACGTGAGCCCTCGCAAAGAGTAATCTCGTGTTCGAATCTGACCTGGAGTTAGAGTTGTGCAAATATCTCAGCATCTTTGCTGTTATTTTAAGTTATTGAACAATCCGTCAGAATACATAAATTTCACCCGAGAAAAACCGAAGAAAAGCTGGCTTCTATTTTTGAACGGCCAAACAACCTGTCCAAAACAAGCTGCATACTGCCAAAATGGTACCAAAAGCTTGAGGGTGGGGTTTCCGGAATTACGAGTTACCATGGATGGTTTTGGTCGTTGTGATAAACTTGGACAACCGCTCACCCTGTTCGTTCCATTCTAATCCGTGGGTCCCAATGTGACGTTCTTTTCTCCTGGATGCAATCTTGGAGTTAGAATCTCCAATGGTGATTGCAAAGAATGCACGGTCTTCTCTGTATAACTTCTCCAAGACCATATAGCCTCGTTATAGCTTCAAGTCGCTAGGTAAACGATGAAGATTGTGAAAGCCGGTACTGAGCATATCTCTTCAATCGTAAGCGTCCAATTCGGGTTCTAACTTTTTCGAATGAATCAGTTTTCATGGCAAAACTCCTGTTGACGAGAACGCCGATGCCATCGACTCCTCTACTGTCACATCTTCTGAGCAACGGTTCATCTTCGGTATCATAGAGGACCTCAAATAGGCAGCGTCTTTTCGTCTCGGTCAGTCCGGTGAGGTTCCACCATATCCTTCCTTGCTGCATGATCAAGTCCTTTGCTAAGGACTCAAATGCAACTGAGGTACATCGTAGATAAAGATTGTAGCTTAGCCGTCCGAGAATTAAGCAGCCCAGAATGGCTCTGAGATTCTAGCAGCCTCTCTGTACTGGCCCCACCCAATCGAGGGTTCCTTCGGGGTGAGAAGAATAAAGCCACTTATTTTGCTGTATTTAACGTTCGAGAATAAATTGTTTTAAAAAATCAGTTTAAGAATCTAAACAGAAACAAAAATAGAAATTTAAAAATGGATTAAATTAAAAATTATTGAATGACTAAAGTAACTAATAAGAACTAGCTCATGATCAGCCTGATATTTTTGGCATGAGATCCTCTGTTCTCATACTTTACGATGGCAAGGTAGACATGCAAGCTTAAGGTGTTCTTTTATGAAATGGACTTCGGTTCCTAATTGACGCGAACTTTCAAAATTTATGAGATCCTGTTAGTAGGTCAACCCCCTTCTCTATATGTGTGATACCGAGGGATAGAATACTACACAGCTATCTATGGCGGCACGGAAGCCCATTTGAAAATTACGGCATCGTTCTTACTCATTCAGGGTGCATGTAACGCAGTGGCTACAGATGCCGTGATCGTTCGGTCGATCCCTCTCTCAGAGAATAGCAAGCTAGCCCCTTGGGAGTGGACAACTTTGTACCAGATTATTTGGGAGAAGAAAACCCATCCATTGCTGAGCAACAGCAAATTATTGTATACTTTAAGTATGGATGCAATTCTCCCTAGAATGCCACGAATGCACTCGAATGCGTAGTGCATCCTTCGATCGTTGATCGACGGCGAATACCCTATCCTCTGTTATTTTACTCATCCATGGTCGATGATGAAGACCTCAAAAACTGATAAATCAACTTAAGTTGTGGTGTCTCAGTTCAGATTCCTTTAAGAGAGTGTTCTCTTCCAGAAATTGTGTAGTAATTCCAAGCGCTAGCAATTTCGATGACGGTGTTTGTGCACGGCCATCAATCAGTTCTCCTTGACAACCATTTCCATTGCCGAAAACGAATTACATTTCCATTCCATCGTTTGATTCCTTGTCACTATTCAATAACATGCATACCAACTGTTTGAATGGCAACCAATTCTTAGCGGTAGGATATAACCACCACGGCATTCTATTTTCGTCACCCAGGTAAAACACTCATTTTTTTCAACCCTATTTTTCTTATGTAGTCATTACTTATTCCATCTTTAGATTTATAAATATTTTTATTGAAAATCAAAGCACGCCCATACCGTATAGCCTGTAGGCGGTCTGATTACATAAATTGCACACAGTTGGGCCCAGAACAACTAGCACAGTCGGTCCCAGAACAACTGGCACTCCCAAAAATCAGCCTTTGTTCAACTTCGATATAAATAATCAATATCTGGGCTTATTGGTTAGCTTAGAAATAATCGCTATTTGGGCTTACTAGAAAATTTATACGATGGTGTCAAGGAGTAATGCTCCGTCGTGATTCCTTCGATGTTGTTCTGTAGATTTGACTAGACTCGAATCTATCACGAAAACTCATCACCAACTAGACTCATGGACTGTACTGTAGACAGGCAGATCGACTTTTTCTTAAGAAGGCAATGGCATGGAAACGTTAGGCACAGGAAGGACTCGCTCTAACCTCACTAGAAGCAATATTGCCCAAGCTAAACGAGGCTATCTGAATGCAACTTGGGAAAAGAAGGAAACTTACTTGAGAATATAACAACGAGTATAGAACAGCGTTGGTTTAGACTGGGTAATGACACAGTATCTAAGTACAAAATCAGATAATAGTTACTGGCAACTTCTTGGAGATCAAGGACAAAGTTGGGGTACCCCTAATGATCAGCATGTTCGAGAATAATGAGTAAAGTCGAATCCAATGGATTGAAGCCACAATTCGTGTGATATCCCAATCCGGCCGATGCTACTCAATTTGACTATGAGGACCACCACCACGTGAAGAAACAACGATCTGGTCGGGTCACAGTTGTACTGAAGGCAATAGTGAGTGGAAGGATCCTTTTCCGACCTCCGTATAAGTTCACCAGTGACGCAAAACAACTCCCACAAAGTTATTATTTTCTTATTTTAACTTATCTTTTGCCTTTTCCGCTAGAGTCTGAAATTGGCTTTCCCATGACATTCCCAGGTTCCCGCCAGTAAAAGAGATTCCCGTAGATTTCCTTGTTGAATAAACAATACTTAATTGAATACAAAAGTTAAAGAATCAGTCATAAAGAAAAAATCAATAGTGAAAACAATGAAGGAGGGGTGTAGCGCATTAAGTAAAGAGCTATGATCCCTAGTTCGATCTCACCCAACGGGCAAAGCAAGCAATTCATCACTTTTTTATTTCACACATTTGCACCAAATTTATCTGGAAGTAACGCACTGATTTTGTGCAACGATAGGCCAGTGGAAATTACTTCATAGGCTAGATAGACATTCAATCACCTCAGCGTTGCCACGGATGCATGGAGTAGGATGCGCAACGTGTTCCTTAAGGATCTGTCAGTGTCGACTTCTTTTTTATATCCTTCGTTAAAAAAACCCATAGACGCAATGATTTCATTGGGCAAACTATTGAACAAAGAGAAAGGAAATGAGAATAGCATGCGCGGACTTGGCCTGCGCACTACTGTATAGTGGGTGGAAACGGGAGGAAAAAAACGGTCATCAACCCATATAATATACATAGATTCGGATATATATACAGACGCGCGCACACAGACAAGCATACAGTCATATGCACACACATGTATACACGCACACACACACAAGCACACACACCAAATACCAGATTGCAGGTGTGTGAGAATGGGTCTGTCGGCCGGCGGCAGGTAAGATAAATGTGGGCACCGCCGCCGCCGCGACGCGTGAGCCGCTTCGCTTCGTCCCCTTCCAACGGTAACGGCCTTGGCTCAGGATAGTTGTCCAGATTTAGTGTCCCATGAGGGACGGGACGGATATTTGGCAACATCATTTCTCATGTCCCATTCGTTGTCACACATTCACATATTGTTCTCATGTGTTCTCATGAAATTTTATCGAATATTCGATTATTCGATGAGCAAATCGAGTATGAAACTGCTCAAGTACACATTTTGTTATATATTACCTGAGCCATATATGATGATCTGTGGCGCCCTGCAACACAAGCGTACAATCAATCCTCGCGCCCATGGCCCACCAAGTCTTCCGTCCCTCCGGGATTAGCAAATTAGTACCAAACTTGTCTGGAAGGATAACAACACTGGCTCGATACATCGGTGGGCCACCGTGAGTCATTGTAAAGGCCAGTTATACATTCGATCACCTCCAACGATGCTTAATGAAGTCGAATGCATGGCGCATCTCTCAGGGATTGACCAACGCCGAGAGCTTTATCCTTTTTCATATAAAGATCTAATCATTTTTCACCCTACTAATATCGTTGAAATGTTTTCGGGTGGCGAACGACAATGTATCTGTAACAGGGAAGTTCAGTTCATCTCCCAAACAGGATCGTCTGAATTGAGGCGTTCAAGATTTCTAAATAGGAAGTGTCAGCTATGAAATAAAAAACGAAATTTCGGACATCAAAAAGGTCAGTAATTCCACAGAACTTTTTAAAATTGTTTTAAGACTTGCTATTCGTTCACTCATTCAATCGCTCTTTCATTCATCTATCCGTCCATCCGTCCGTCCTTTCGCCCGTTCATTTGACTTCACTGAAGAAAAAACTAACATTATCCTTTCTCACATTCTTCCGTGAAGCTCTTGCTTTCTCAGAAACCCATTGCCAAGATCAAAATAGCGGCAGAAAATGATGTTGAAGAAGCATCGCGAGCAGAGAGAGAACTTGTCCAAATGTAGGTTAATTGCGGTGACAATGTGGTCCATCAAGAGTAATGATGCTTAGAGAAATCCGATATTGCTGTTATTCGACGTGGTTCAGTTGTGTCACTAAACCAGACCAGGAAATTCCAGTTATGCTGAGTTTCTTTTATTTTTACACATTGTTTCCTAAGCGTAAATTATGAACTGCATGGGAACGAATGAACGTGATAACTCGGCCGCACTTTGTCATGTTATGATCGTTACTACGGCTGATACACCACTGACCGTCACTTTTCCTACATCCTTTCTGTTTATTAGTGATCACTGTAACTAAAAAGTAGTAGTAAGCAATTGCAATGTGTTTTTAAACAGTAGACGCTATTTTTGAAAACTTTTAATCATCTACCATAGTTATGTTGCCGATTTTTACATGTGCTAGAGGTTTTCCTACAAGTGGCGTAAGTGACCCTTGTCATTGTCTTATGCTGACACCAGCCAACGGCAAATCATTGACGCGTCAATGATTTGAGACCACGAAGCGGAAATTTAGACACTAGGGTGATCATGAGTTTTAGTTGTGATTGATTCTTCCTCAGTGTATTCAAAAAGGACTACTATTTCTACTTTATGAAAGCGACAATGTGAAGAACACTTGGAGAGCACGTCTTCACTGGTTCTGCGGACCCCAGCATGTTTTCCATTTTTTCGGAGTTTTGATGTTTTAGCTTTTATGTTTACCTGGAGACTTGAAGTCAGCCTAGCCAAAGTCTGTCCCAAGTCGTCACCACCACAGGCAGTCACCTCCCTTGTGGATCAAAAGGATATTTGCCACCATGCGACTGTTTGATACCATAGCGGTGGTGGATATTGGTGTTGGCTTACTCTTAGCTGGGCTTTCTGATGGAAACGCCGCACTCTTTCTCAGAGTGGAAGGCCCTTCTGAGGGGATGGATGCTCCCGCTGTACATCGCAGTCCGACGGCCAGGAACATCGCTCATCCACGATAAGACGGTGAACAGTTGGGAGCTCCATGTATACAACAAAGAAAATATCTGGAAAAGATGATTATATTCTTATCTCAACCTTGGATTTTTCGAAAAAGCTGAGTTCTCTCTAGTTACATGTAATTCTATGGGAGAGGTCCGTAACTATGAGAGAGGTGCGTGATGTTCTGGATAAATAAAACATTCCTCTTGATGAAGACGACTTCTCTTGCGATCTTCCGAATACCTTAATATCACGGTAAGTCTGGTAGAACAGAATCATAGAATTGATGACGTCATTGTTTAATAAACTGCTCTGAAACACCGTTTTTGGAAACATTCTAAAGGTTGCTGATTTATTATCCACATGTATTCTTTCTTTGATGAGCTTGCACGAGGCTGATAATGATATTTATTTTCGGCTAACGTTTCGACGTCTTCGTCTTCCACAGAGCCGATGATTCGAGTCGATGGTCCACGCTTGTTATTTGTTATTCGACTCGGATCATCGGCTCTGAGGAAGACGGAGACGTCGAAACGTTAGCCGAAAATAAATATCATTATCAGCCTCGTGCAAGCTCATCAAAGAAAGAATACATATTGATTAGTGATACTGAGGTTCAGGGAAAGTCGGTTCCGGATTATTATCCATAGTTTCTGATATTTTTGATTCCTTTTCTTTTCACTTAAGCAAGCTTTAAAAAAAGAATCCGAGGTAACTACTGGTGAATTCGATAAAACTTGCTGAAAAACTCTCATTCAATAAATTATATCCCATTTCATATCCGTACTATTTATAATGCAAATTTAACAATTTTGTTTAGTCACTCCGTCCCAACGGTTTACCACCTCGTCGTGGCTGGGAGGTGTTCCTGAGTGTCGGGCTGCGATGTATAGCGAGGGGATTCATCCTCCTGGCAGGATGTCCCAAGCTGTGAAGGAGTCCTGCGTTTCCATCAGGAAGCCTACCTAAGAGTAAACCAATACCAAGATCTACCACTGTCCTGGTATTAAAGTCGCATGGTGGCAAATCTCGCTCTGATCCACAAGGGCTCCGACTGCTTATGGTGGTAAAAACCTGAGGTAGACTTTGGCCAGATTGACCCCTAGATTCCAGGGAACCACAATGGCTTAACCAGCAAATCTCCGAAAAATGGAAATTATGTCGGGGTCCGCGCAACCAGTGGGGACGGACCATATAAGTACCAAGTATCATGTAAGTTTTTATTTGCTGCCTACTACAGTTCTTCACAGCAGGATAAGAGGTGAAATGTTACCACAATGATGCTGAGATATTTGCAAAACCTGGAACCCAGGCCAGATTCGAACCCGGCATTAGCCTTTCCGAGGTCTCACGTGTAACTCACTGCATCACTGAGATCCTTGCTCTGCCTTTCTCTCAGCGAGTTGTTTTGATAATATTTTACCATCCATTTTAAAGCAGGTGAAACACTAATAGTCCATTTGTAAAAGTTCATCGATAAATGGTCTTTTTTTGTCTACTATCTAAGATACGGTGATTACCCATGACGGCTATCCGATGGAAATTTCATACCTAGCGTCACTGAGCTTTTTGAATGCTCACATGCTTTGAACTTCTCTAAAACTTTTTGATTTTAAAATATTTGCGTTTAGTCAACGTGAACGATTCTTTTACACATTTTTGACAATCTCTGGCTTGCAGATTTAATCAATGATAATTCAATAAATAGAAGGCACTGGTAGCGCAGTGGTATTGATCTCGTTCATTGCGCGAACGGCTGAAGCTTTCCAAGCGCTTTTTCGACGTTGCCCGTGTTCACCATGCCTCTCATCCTCTACGGTCGGGAAATTGGCACCGGACTTGTGCGGAACAAGCGCTCTTTCTTTAATACACGTAGGAACGCTCTAATACGGTTTCTCAGGATTTCAGTGAGAATCACTTCGGCAAGCATTCAAAATTATTGACCATAAAAGAAAAATCTTCAAGCAGTGCCCAAACCTAAACGCTGCAAAATGTTCGAAAATATTCGTGGATGGTGTGCAGGAGGAAATGATTAGAATGCGAGGAATGCTGAGATCCGTACAGTGTGGTAGACATGATATCAGGCCATATAATAACAACAATAATTCAATGAATTACACAACGGTGCCAAATGTGGCGTGTGACTCATCTGCCTCACATTGGCACTCATGAGGTTTTAGGGTGCTTCAAACATTTCCATTCAAGTTTAACAATGAAGCAAAGGAGCTGGTAAATTAGTCGGTAACGATTGAAATGAGAGTGTGTCCCTCTTTAACTTACTTTTAACAGTGATTTTTTCATTACTTTTATGACTACCCATCCCATATGAACACGTGCGAATACTGAGTAGACGATAAACAAGGAATGGTTCTGAAGACTGTTAAATCTTCCCAAACAGCTACTGCTCCTGCCACATAAGTATTTTTTACTGTTGTTTATAGTATATTGCAATTATTTTATGATAGAATTGTATGTAGTAATTACACTTTTAAGAGTTCCACTGTTCTTCCCCAACGAGCTGAATAGTCGTTGGACTTTTAACCGTTTTATTTACTGCCTATTCTTTTAATGGCAAGATGTATTGCGAAATATAACTTCAATGATGTTAAGATATTTGCAGAACTCCGGACCGCAGGTGTCTGCGGTGGGGAACGAACGCGCTATTATCCTTTCCGAGGAGTAACACGTTCACCACCACACCATGCGGGTCTTTCGCTTTGCCTGTCTCTCAGCTAGATCGATAGAACTTTTTTTAATGGCTAATTTAATTTAGTTTAATTAATAATAAAGTAAATAAAGCGGCTAATAGTGTGATTATAACTAAAGCCTCAGCTTAACTGGGTTCATTGCCGATTTGGGCTGCCCAGATCAATCGCGCTGACGGGTGATTGCTGACGGCAAAAGATCGATAGAACTAGCTGAGAGACAGTCGAAACGAAGGACCCGCATATTGTGGTGGTGAACGCGTTACTCCCCGGAAAGGATAACAGTGCGTTCGTTCCCCACCGCAGACCCCTGCGGTCCGGAGTTTTGCAACTATCTCAGCATCATTGAACTCGTAGGACTTCTTGGCACATTCCCAGCTGTGGACAAGGGCACTGTCAATGGTTCATGAGGATTAACACAGATGGAAAGTCAGAATACCCTAGGGAACGTATGGATCGAGATTGTGGGGTACCTTTCTGTGCTGAGGCCGACTCTATCTTACTGTAGCGGACTCTATCTGGAATCGCTCAAAAGCTTTCACTGAGAAGCGAAAGCATATGGTTATCGATTTGGGACCGCCTTCAACAACATGTAAAGTGGAGGCACATGTAAACTCAACCATAGAAACGTTCAATTTCGCGTAAATATGTTCATTGCTGCCCAAATGACTCGGCTACAAAGTGATGTTCTTTGTTTTCCCACGAATAACTTGCATTATTATTGTGGTCTCGGCTTGGATGTCAGCGTGTGCAGTCATGAGAATTGATGTGTTGACCGCGTCCCTAGTGCCCTCGACTATTGTCGACGGGTCATTCGGCTCAAATAAATGACTAATGCGGCAATTATACCACAAAATCAAACGCTACCGAAACGTTGTCCATATATCACGCGATTTGGACGAGTTTACGCTTCCCATTAATGGTTGTTAACGTCATCAATTTTACATGTAGCTATTAATGCTATTGAAATCGTTGATTTTTATTCATGTATTAAGAAAGAAAACTCCTAATATCATGCAACTGCTTTCATTCTATAACCTTCCGGTTTGTCTTCTCATCGTTCCTCGAGACATCCTACATAATGAACTAAAATGATCGAGTACAGTGTTCAATTCACCTGCAGTCGGTACACGCAGACTAACAAGGAAGTCAGAACTCTCCTATCAGCCTAGATATGCCTATGCCTAAGTTTTTCTGGGTCATCACAACTGGCTATGGCCGGTGTTTGCGGAAGACAATGAATTTAAAGTACCTCATACAAAAACTATGATTTACTTCGAGTCTTTTGAGCAACCCAATTGATCCGCTAACATTGCCGATTCCATGAGTTATTTCTTTTTCCCTTACGGAAAAATGTCATTTTTGGGCTTTTAAGAAGAAACGTTTATTGAATCCTTGTTATTCTGCTGTGAGTAGAGTTCAAGAGAAGGTGAATGCCGTATTTCGTCTCTTTAACTTAAATGCTTCTTTCTTCCCACAGTGCTTCTCAATTTCTTGTTGTCTTTCTTTGACCTCACTCTTATAAAGCAAGCTCTTTGAATATTTCAACGCTATGTATCGGGTTCGATCCGTTCTGAAGAATAACATAAACGTTCTCCACTAACAAATCATTCATAGGCTATGAGTTAATCTCTCGATCTGGGAACCGGTCCTTACCCAGACCAGCGTAGACGGGCGGGGTTACAGAGTTTCGTGCGTAAAGTAACACCATGCTAACAATCCGAAATAGGTGAAACGCTTCGACTTACGACTTTCTGCTATAGATTTTTGAGAGAGTGAGAGGATGATGTTCGGTTAAGTCCTGTGATCTCAGAATTTCTATTAACCTTACCTTTCCATTAGTAGATTCTTGTTTCTTTTCTCGAGCTGACACACCCACCATGGTTTGCCTCATCGTGGTGGTCACCTAAACCCGCAACGAGTTTGACCGTTCCATTTAGAAACCGAATTAAGGGTAAACAAGTTCCAGGAATCATCGCCATCCCAGCAACAGCATATCGTTGGCTCGTAAGTAGTGGTAACCTTGGAAATTCCCAGTAGTATAGCATCCCCGGACGCTGTCAAAAGTGGTGGTTCTTGAACCAGCAACTTACTTGTTGAATGGATAGTAGACACTATGCTAGTGCCGAAGCGATTCTTCGTGATGCGTGAAAAAGAGTCATTCAAATTTTCGAGTAAATATGAATCTGTACGGAATTACTAATGCAAAACTTTCTTCTGACAATAACAGTCTAATTTTTTTTACTGTATATTTCGCCATCATCAAAGTCGGGCAGGGGCCGCTGTATCCAACGTCGATTCGGCTTATACGTGAACGTTCTTCAAATTCCTTAAAAGCTTGCTTTTCACTTAATTTTTCTTCTGGGCTTTAATTTACTTTTTATTTAGTATTTTCATATTTGCGGAAAATTAGCAAGGAGATTTTTTAAAGAAGAGGAATTAGTGATACATCTTTTTTATTGTAAAAAGTGGTGTGCATATAGAAGAGCAGTTTATATTCACAAAAATAAATGACTTTTCACCAGTATTATGTATGCTTTAAACGGCGCCTATGGTGCAGTGGCCGGAGGCGCCCGCAACACACATGTGGAGTCGGTCCACGTTCCCATGGCTCACCAAGCCCTTCATCTCTCAGGGGTCGGCAAATTGGTACCAGACTTGTCTGGGAGATAGCAGCATTGGATTGGTACATCGGTAGGCCATCACGAGTCATTGAAAAGGCCAGATATGCATTCAATCACCTCCAAACGATCCTTAATGAAGTCGAATGCATAACGCATCGCTCAAGGATTGATCAACGCCGAGAGCTTTATCCTCTATTTCATTATTATGTAAGCTCTATTCTTTTCTTGTTTTCCGAAACGATCTTTAATTTCTTTTTGAGGAATTGTGTTCTAAATATTTGAAATACTGAGTGAAAAGTGAATTTTCAGATAACGACGGTCTTAAATTGACTTTTAAATATGAAATATTTCTGAAATTGCAGTTTTTTAATAACAGTCTGGCATTATTTTCGATTTTCGACGTGATGTCGTCGACTGTCTTCTAGCTTTTAGTATTCATCGTGATGCTTTAATTTGAGTTAAAAGGCATTTAGTTTTTATTTTTATTTTATTTGTATCGTTTCCCGCCGTTTCTTTCTCGCTACTCTTTCCAGTTTACTCCATTTTCACTTCGGATGCTGACCGAGTCCTAAGCTATTCAACTCCATATCAATCGTGCTGCATGACAACAAGTGCTATCAGATGAAGTAATGTTTTTTCGTAGATTTCTTTCAAAGCACTATAGTGTGACTGGTAAAGAATGGCTTCAAATAATCGCTCATTTTTTCAATTCTACCTTTTTCAGTGGTTAATTGTGTTACAACGTAAACTTCCCATTTCTTAGCTTGCTTTGTGTTCTTTACCTAGAATAATTTTGCTTTCCAAATGTATTAAGTGCTTAATTAATAGACCGGTGTAGCGCAGTGGTTAGAGAAACCCTAAAACAGATGCAGGATCGGTCCTCAGTTCGACCCGGCGTCCCGGGTTTGCCAAGCGCCCCATTCCTAGAAGTCGATAGACATATTTGTCTAGGATGATAGTAGCAGTGAACGTAAGGCCACCTAAATTTAACTTATAGGGTAAAAATATGTATTATATCACCTCTGCGATGGTACCAATGGAGTCGAACGCACATCGAATCCCTACGTGGTTGGTCAAAAACGGGCGATGTAACCTCCATCTTTTCTTAATATTTACTGAATTCGTATAATACATAGTTGCTGTTCATATCAAATCAAGTTTTTCTTGTCCCACTACCCTATTTTTTCCTTCACACTAGTCTTCCTCTATCGTAGTTCTCACGAGGACTACTGTAAAGGCACAGAGGTTCTTTGTATGAAGACGATTGGTGGTCTATCATTCATATGAAGGGAAGGAAATGTTTTGATAAACATTCTAGCAATCTTGAGCTTCCTATGATTTTTTTTCTCCGTAGCAATAAATGACAGTTTAGGTTTAGATGCGTTTAAGTACCAGTTACGGTTAGAGGACATTTTTCAAACAGCGGTATTCCTAATATTGTGCATTTAAGTATTTATCATTCACGACAAGAACTTACTAAAATTTTGCCACTCTTCGCTAAAAGAGATTACAATCGATTGGTGATTTTCGCCTTTTCGATCAATACTGGAGGTCGGTGGTGGATTTCTAAAATGTTGATGGATCGATTCTGTGTTTTCAAATAAAATTTTTCTTCGTCTGTTTGTTACTCTTTGTCTTTGCATGCTCATTATCATATATTGTTATTACGTTCCATATGCATAATTATTGCTTTGTTATGGAGATGAAAGAATACATTAATATCTGTGAGAAGAAAATTGATTTAAAAGGTAAAAGGCACACGGCCAGCCATTCTCGTCAGTCATTTTTTTATTTCATTTGGCCCGTCTTCACGTCTGTCGTGCGGATGCCAGCACTTCTCACATTTATTTCGTTTCATCGCATCCATCATCCACGAAGTTCTTCCAACTTTACGTATGGCTTCGGCTGCTACTTGAGAATTTTCATTTCATCTTAACTTCCGTAGAATGCTGACCAAGCAACTCTTCCTGGAGTCCTGAGATAGCCGGGCTGGACCGTTCCCAGCTGGATTGCAGAGAGCAGTTCCTTCTCCCGTGTGGCGCAGTGGTTGTAGGCGCCACTGGACGTGCACGTGGAATCGATTCCCGCGCCTATGGCCCACCAAGTCTTGCAGCCCTCCGAAGTCGGCAAATTGGTACGAGACTTGTCTGGGAGGATAGCAGCACTGGCTCGATACATCGGTAGACCACCGCGAGTTATTGTAAAGGCGAGATATACATTCATTCATCTCCAACGATACTTAACGAATTCGAATGCATTGCGCATCCGCATGGACTGATGAACGCCGAGAGCTTTATCGTTTTTTAGTGTTGCCTGCTTACTCAAGGATGCCGAGGGAATATTTGTCCATTTTTTTTTCGTTTTATCCAAATTTGATGTATGCGATCGAACATCTGCAGGCTTCTACAAGTTCGGTTGTGTCTGCGTGAACTACATACGATCCATGTTATTTCTAGGTAACCGATTTATTGATAAAAGTTTAGCCCGCATGCTGGTCGTCTTTTCAGATCTCTTTAGCATTTTAATGAACATAGTAAGTGATCAGTAGTTGAGTGGCACACAATGAATAACTAGGCCTTTATTGACCTAGTCCATGCGGCCGGTTTGACTAACCATTTTCTTAGTCGGGGATTCTGAGTTTCCGAGGAAGTCCTGTTACTTGTTTATCTTACTGGGACACGGGCAACTCATCCATACTTACGAGACCAGCCTTCTTCCGCCGTAAAGAGGACTGGTGGTGTTGAGGCTACTAAACTTCTGATAGTTTCCTCTCCATTAAATTCATCTCTCATTATTTTAATTATTGAATATTCGAACATGTCTGAATGTGTGTTCGATTTTATTCAATTTTATACGAGGTCTAATGAATGCAGGAATTCAAAAAAAAGTGTTCGACTTCACTCCATTGGCGATGTGGCGACGTATGATTTAGGATTGCTCCCTTGGATCTGACGGTTATCAGTTGGCTATGAAACTGAAAGAGCGGTTGTCGATATCCGGATTTCTCGACTATGGCTGTGTGAGGATCGCCAGAGTAACAGCAGGCATCGGTCTCAGACTAGATCGAGGTCACAGGGGTTTTTCGTGCGTTCATTTTCTCTACTGGGCCTTATTTCTGTACCTATTGACTTGATGTAAACTGTTTTATGTTTTCTCGCACTCGTTTTTGTTTTTTACACGCTCTGCACACCTTCACCTCTTACGATTTTTTATTCCTTTTAATAATCCATTCGATTGAGTTGAAAACAAAATTGCGGCTACTGTGTTCCATAAAAGCGCTACAATTACTTTAACAATTAACTGAACAAATTACATACAAAAATTTATTCGGCTAATGTTTCGGCATTTTCGTATTCATCAGAGCCGGATTGGCCCGAGGTAGGTCCACCCTTCCTCCTTCTTCCGATCTTGATCTTTGTGGTCACACCAAGTCGAATCCAGTGTAGCAGTGCTTGAATGAAGTGACCTCAGCAGTGCTCTTTTGTACAAGACGGCTGTTGTTGATAGTGGTTTTACGTTGATAATTACTTGTTTTTCTTCAGAAAATCCATTCTGTTGTAGTAGTCTCATCATCAGCTGGCACAGAGCGTAAAAACATTTCAAAAACCTCCTCTAAATCCGGTTTCTTCGTTCTAGCAGCGCTCAGCCCGTTGGGTTTGACTCGATTCGATCAAGAAGACCCAGATCGGAAGAAAAGAACTATGTACAATCGACTCGGATCAATCTGGCTTTAAGGAAGGAGAAGGCACCGGAACGTTGGCCTAATAAAATTTTTTATCAACGTCTGGTAGCATATTAGTGAAAGAATAACATATTGCTCAGTCGTACAGAGTTTAAAGGAAAGTCGACTTTTGAAATTGCTTAAAGTTCATGACTGCTCAAGTTTTTCTCTGTTTTTATCAATCACCTGTTCCTATATTAGTTGTGAGTCTAATGAGTTTTATTGCATTTTTCTTTTAACAGTAAGCCTTCGTTTTTTATCAGAATTCATCTCATCTCTGCGAAACCTTCTCGAATTTTTGCTGTTGTTACGTTGGACCAATCGCATATGAGCATTGGTCGTAGAAATCCATTTGTGGAGCAATCATTGGTCTGGAATCACATGCGCGGAGTTTGCTCGAAATCTTTTTTTTATCTTAACCTTTTTATTTACTGCCTATTCTTTTTAACGGCAGGGTATGTTGCGAAATATAACTTCTGTAATGCTGAGATATTTGCAAAACTCCGGACCACAGGTGCCGGACCACAGGTGTCTGCGGTGGGTGAGGAACGCGCTATTGTCCTTTCTGGGGAGTAACGCGTTCGATCACTTGCCATCGATAGAACTAGCTGAGAGACAGGCGAAGCGAAGGACCCGCATGGTGTGGTGGTGAACGCGTTACTCACCGCAAAGGACAATAGCGTGTTCGTTCTTTACCACAGACACCTGCGGTCCGGAATTTTACAAATATCTCAGCATTACAGAAGTTATGTTTCGCAATATATCTTTTTTTATCCTAATACTATGCTGCACTTGCATTTGTTAGCGTGTACTAAAGGGCGCGTGTGGCGCAGTGGTCTTAAGGGCTCTGCAACACACACGTGGAGTCGGCACCCATGGTCCACTGAGCCTTCCATCCCTCCGGGGTCGGCAAATTGGTACCGCTAGATTGTCAAGGAGGATAGCAGCATGTAGGCCACCGCGAGTTTATCCACTTTGTCCTTTTTATCGTGTACTAAATCTTTAAAAAGTGAACTTCAAAGGATTAGATAGCTCTAACTGACGATAGTGCGTCAGAGTGAAAAAGGCTTAGTGTTCTCCTCTGTGATATTATTAACTACAAGTTTTTTATTTCTCCGTCAACTAAATAATCAATCATATGCGGCGTTCAGAAAGAAAATGGCTCCAGCTTTCAGAAAATAAGCTCGGCTTATGTGATGGTGTTTCGAAACAGTTTTTTCATAGCTGAACAAGGAAGGTTGAGTAATTTCGAAGAAGGCGAACAAATATACACGCAATCTACTTACACCTCTGCCTATCTTCGTTTTCATCTGGCCATTGTTCTACATCAATTTCGATCTCTCTATTTGATAATGAAATTCAACGACTCAGTTTGGTTTAGATGGAGAAACTCCTAACGAAAGGTTTTTTTCAGGTAGTTGAAAAGTTCTATTACTGGACTACAGTACTAGGTGACAATAGAAGGAACCATTATCCTCATTAATATTCTTTTCACCACAGGATTCATTGCACCCACACTATGCCACTGTCGAATCGGTTTCGCCCTTCACATCTTTTCATCTCACACTTTTTCACTGCAACTTTTTTATCATGTTTATTGATTTAATGATTGACCTTGCTTATCTACTTTCTTCATGGTCATGTCTATAACAAAGTGATCAATCGGGCAGTATAGGTATTTCTATTGTTCGTATAGAAAGTCGTCTAAAATAACAAACGAATATCGCAAGTGGTGGGTTTGCGCTTTATAACTCGACTTTATCCACAGCCTAACCCTTTGAGTTTCATCTTGTTTCAGCTGTATTCTTCGTATCCCTGAGATGGCCTTCCATTGCAAAATAATAAATATTATTATTTTATATTTGACACATACGTATCTTAGCTTATTTTCAGTTGACGTCCACTTGGGGCTAATTTTTCCCCGCTCGCGGTGTCCATTAAAAAACCAGTTCGAAGAGGGTTTTTTGTAAATTGCTTAGTGTAAAGAGTAACTTTTTGTAGACCACGTCTGTCGCAACGTGTACATCGGACAATTTATCGACTAAACGCAAAAATGTAGCAAATAAACTCTTTGCTGGAAAATAAATTCGGAAAAAAAGTGCATTTTCATCCATGCATGCGGTCCACTTTGACTACCCACTGAGTTGACACCGACGTATGCGATCAATTATGTTAATGCATTATAAAATAAATTTAAAATGAGCTGCTCGTGAAGGTTCGTCTGCTTTTCCGATCTCCTGCATTTCGTCGCATCTTTAACCCGTTCTTTAATTTCTAGCATTATTGATTTTATCCATTTTTTACCAGTGCTGAGAAGACACGGATAAAGTCTGGGATACGGATAAAGTCAGACACGTTTGGTACCAATTTGCCGACCCCGGAGGGATGGAAGGCTCTATGAGCCACGGGCGCGGGGATCGATCCCACCTGTCTGTCGTAGGACGCCTCCGACCCACTGCGCCGTAACCACCGTTAGGAGTAGTAATCGCTACTTTCAAGAGAAAAACTTCGCTGTTCCATAAATAAGTTTTGATTTTTTTTCTAGTGTCTTTAAATTCTAACTCTACAATTTGGTCAACAGCTTCTTCTTCGTCAACTGACAAATCGTTAAATGATTGACGACCATTTCTTTTTGTATCGTCGTTCAAGTGATATGTTTGGCGAATAATGATGGCCATTTAGAGATGTTGTTCAATGATTGCTCATGCTCCACTGCTTGCTTGTTGGTGCTACGCAAACCCGGATCAACCGAGTCTTCCATCTCTCTGGGGTCGACAAATTCGTAGCAAAATTACCTGAATAAGCCTCCCACTTTCCCAACAAATCCAGCTTCTATTTGATGTGAGGATCTGGGAAAGCTCTCGTAGAGCAATTGCAAGAATCCATTGAGAATCAGCTTGAGCGAAATTCGATAGCATTCGTGAAGAAGGCAAAGTCCTTAAGTAGTAAACGAACCTACACCAAAATCCGAAAGTCTTTGTGAACGATGAACGTTAGATAACAAATGGAATGAAGGAAATGCTGAGAGCTCTCATGTATAGGAGTGTTATGTAAGGATTACATGCATTTGATTGATTAGTCGATATTACGAATCTCATCGTGCCTACGAAATCCCTCACGTGCGATTGAGTCCTCAAGCCGCTATCCGTCTTCACAGATATGTCGCATTTCTAATCTCGGAAGTTCCTAAACAGCAGAGCCTGTCGAGCTATTCAGTCAGTATCGATTTCTTAAACGAGAAAACAAACGATGAAAAATGAACGATCTCTGTCAAAAGTGAGATGTTATTACTGCCTATCGAACGAGTGGAACCTCGTTAACAACGGTGACATTCTCCATGAACAAATAAAACCCTACTGGTGCGTTTACAAAACACCAATGACTGAGATCTTTCCACTGACTGCTTCATATTGCCGTTGTAAGTAAACATTCCACTGTACACGATACACGATTTTTATACTAACTCGACTTGTTTATGAAGTACATCTACCCATTAGTGAGTCTTTTTGACCCTGTCATGACCAGCTGTTTGTTCAGCGTTTACTGGCTCGTTTCCCATAGTTAAACTGGTAATGGAAACTGGAGAGTAGAGTTGGTTGTTAGGTATCCAGGTAGAAATGGCTCTATAATTTTTTTCAGTACCAGCGTCATATTGGCGTTGTAGGTGAACACTGTGATGATTTGTGATGAACGAAGGACCCGCCTGGCGTGGTGGTGAACGCGTTACTCCTCGGAAAGGACAATAGCGCATTCGTTCCCCACCGCAGACACCCTGCGGTCCGATGTTTTGCAAATATCTCAGCATTATAGAAGTTATATTGTGATGGTTATTACACCAACTCGATTTGCTTATGAGTGCGTCCAGCCGTTAATGATCCTATCTGACGTCGTCATTCCCAGCTTTTTACTTAGAGCTCGTTCGTTGGGCCTCCATGCAATGGAATCTGACACTATAATGTAAATGGGCGCGTCCAAACGACTGTGGAATTTCGTTAGTACCAGATTCATTTTGGCGTTGTAGAGTAACAATCTGGCATACATGTGGTCATTACACCAAACTGATATGTTTATGACTATGTCTACTCATTATCGAGCCTCTCTAACGTCGTATGACCAGTTGTTTGTCCAGCCTTTTTTCACGGGAGGATATTATGTGAAATATAACCACAATGATGCTGAGATATTTGCAAATCCAGATTCGAACCCGCTATTATCCTTTCCTGGGGCTCATTTGTAAGCCACTGCACCACTGAGGCCTTTATTTTATCTTACTCTTAGCCTGTTTTTTACTATAACGTTGCCATCAGCAATCACCTATCGACGGGAATGATCTGGAGAATGCAAATCGGGATTGAATCCATTTAGTCTGAGCCTGTAGTCGAAATCACAATGCTTAGCTTTTTGTTTACCGACTATTATTTTTTCACATCAGTGCACCGTGTGAAATACAGCCACAATGATGCTGAGATATTTGTTTGTTCAGAGTTTGGCCGTTCGTATTCCTCATTCCAGGGTACCGTAACAAACACTTTCGAATACTCGAATATTCGAACGCGTCGAAAACAGTTGGAACGTTTGCTTTGTCCAACAACTCCCTCAATTTTTTCAATTTTTGAATATATTCTTCGTTACTGTCAAAAGTGTTGTTAAGCTCGCTTGGCATCAACTGAGGCTACTGATAGCACCAAAAATGTTAGTGATGATTAGTTTCTCTATCGTATCTATCAATTTAATATTTCTTCTCCTCTCAGATAGGTACGAATTTGCTGACACTGGAAGGATTGTAGCTTCATGTTCATGTAGCTTCACTTGCCTTCATTTACCAATCGCACAGGGTCTACCCAAGCACCCTGTGTCACAATAGATCTCCTCTAATCACTCGGCTACATGCGCCCGCAAACCAGAAGTACCAATGAGAAAGATCATGCAAAAGATGTGATGTTCTTCGTATTTCTTCAGCCTTTGCCTAGCGCATTATGATTTTTCGAAAGACGTCGAGAGCGAATTGATTTTCTTCTACTGGTACTTTCCGCCCAAGTTTTCCTATTATGTGATTGATGAGATTCTAGGTTACAAACGACAGGTGATTATTTATTCATATACTTGAATATGAATGTTGGGCGCGTGTTAGAGTGCAGTGGTTAGAGGGGTCCCGCAATACAAATGGGTTCTGTCCAGCACCCCAGGCACACCAAGCCTTCCATTTCTTCGGGGTCAGCAAACTGGTACTAGACTCTGGGAGGATAGCAGCACTGATCCGATACATGGGTAGGCCACCGCGAACCATTGTATAGGCCAAATAAGTATTCAATGACTTCTAACGAAGTTTGACAAAGTCGAATGCATGGCATATTCCTTAAAGATTGATGAATGCCGAGAACTTTATCCCTTTATTATATTTGAATATCGTAGTTTTATGGATCATACAGGTCTCAAGATTTTCCATTCTACTTGTGTTTGTTTCCGCTTGCGTTTCCTTTCTTGACCATGGACGACCATTGAAGCAGCTGTTTTCGCTCAAGAAGGCGACGCTTGCGAGTTTCGTTTAGTTAACCTGGTGAAGAACACCTTCGCTCGTCTGACATATGGTAGTTCCTCAGGAGGAATTCATTTTTCATGTCTCTTCTTTGGTTGTAGATTTTTTTCTGCTTCTTAAGCTAAACAGTGCGCTATATGTTAATTCTTCCTATAACAATCGTTCAGCACCTTAGTCAAAGTCGTCCGATCAATCGATGCGGATATAATGAGTATTACAGCAATCGGACAACGACGAATTACTATGAAACTGGTTTACTTTTCATGCCTAAATGCTTTTAGTTTTCTGTTGAATGTCAGTGGATAGACAAGCGAGTCGATAATAAGAGTATTCATTGAGATAAATCAACCATAGAAAAAAAAGAATGAAGTGACCAGTTAGGATTTCCTCTCCTCTTCTAACTTATTTTCTGTTATTCATGAAATTTTAATGTGAATCTAAACGACTTGTTTGAAGCCTTCACTAGAAACTTGTTTTAGATTCCACTTAGTTTCCTTCTTTTCTCATTTACCAACAATCCTGCATGTCCTGATTGACCTGGTTGGTTATCCTGAGTAATCAAGATGGACGAGTTTTACTTTTCTACCAAGAATTCGATTTCTAGTTCAGTTCATGAAATCTGGTATGTCATGAATCTTGGCTGCAGTAATGTTTTTCACGTATAAGAAGAACAATTCGTTGAAAATTACATGAACATCCGTTATCATGATCGCCATTAATACATTCCACAGACTGTTCATTGTTCTTACGAAAGACAAAGTTTCTCCTACACAAACCTTGACGTCATTACGTTTGGGCCTTCGTCACTCTTTCTGCCTACTTTGTAGTTTACACAAGTAAAAATGAGAATAAATTATGAACGCTTCCCCTGCCTCTAGCTTGAATCTCAACTGAACGACTGGCCACGCTACCCACGACAGTCTGCCCACCATCGGTCCGACGTCGGTTAGCCGCCACTGTCTGGATCCTATTGATTTATTGATTCAACTTACTGAATCAATATGTCTAAATCTTACATGGATATGCGAACTATGACTTCATAAGTTTCAGCGCACCTGTACGAGTTTGTTCGATGTCATGAAGTACACCTTAAGGATATACTCACTATTCAGCCCATTACAAGCTGCTTCATGCTTCAAAATTTTTTCTGTTTAATAACTTCACAGCGACTTGTAGAGGAAAGCTTGTTTATTTGCTTTAGATCCAGTCAATGGTAGTTTTCATGGTACCGTTGTCGGTGCGTAATCAGTTCTACTTGTGCTTGTGTTCACGAAAACAATGCTCCCATTCTATAACGAATTATGTTCATGAGACGAATTCAGGCGCTATAAATCTCCATACATACTCCAGTTTTTTCTTCTGGTTATTGATTTCTTGCTGCTTCTCTACTGGATGGTTGTCTCGTTTTTATATACGTGCACTGCTTGGGCCTATGAGTTACCCGTTGCTGAGCCAAGAACTTTCTTTTCATCTTCTTCCCATTCTTCGCTCTCAATCATCTTTCACTTTCTGTCTCACTCTCTCTCGCTGTAATTGAAGCGCTTTTTATTCCATGAGTCTTGCATAAAATTCGACTTATTGTTTTTCAAGAACATTTAATGATTGTCATCCAGACATACCAGCAATTCCATTGTGATATCCATTGTTTGCATCTGCAACAAATCAGATTTGGGCAGCATTTATCATCAGTAAGGTTCTCATTTGTCCTTGTCGTGCGCAATAGCTGTCCAGTTAATTCTACCATTCGTTCGAGTGTCAACATCGAGGAGCATCACAATTTCCACATGTGGGTCTTTGGTTGTTTTTTTCTTGACAAGAAGATCTCCACATTTGGCCCACCGGGCGTTTTGGCGATGGGATCTGAGTATAATCCTGGGTACCTCGTTGATCCATTCCGTAGCGGAACTCGAAGCGCCTTCACTCTGAATTTCTGAGATGCCACGGCATCTCTTTTTTGTGGTTACTAGTCTTTCGTAAGCAGGTTTTCTATGGTTTTACATCTAATATGCAGTCGAAATAGTTTGTTAAGCCCCAGATTCACTCCACGTTTTCGGACAGTGGTACGGTCACTTCTAACCGTGTTAAACCTTGATCTTTCGTCGAGAGATGAGTCACCTACACAGGACTAACTTCCTTGATATGTTTCATATGTGAAAGGGCTCTGGGTAAGTTCTGTAAAGAGTATAGAATTTTTCTTTTTCAAAAAGCTTGTATTTACTACTGTATTGGCGTCGTCGAAAGTGTATTTTATTTCGCTTTTTTATTAAAATAATAGAGTCAACCACTTGGAATTCGTTCTTTTGGGAGCAACCACGATTTCAGACTTCAGTTGAAATCCCATATCGGTTTAAAAATAATTGCTACGAATGCAGATAGGTCAAAGTAACGATACTTATTGTTTTGTTGCCTTATTCCATGTAAAGGGCGCGTGTGGCGCAGTGGTCGGAAGCGCCTTGCATCACATACGTGGAATCGATCCCCGCGCACATATCCCACCAAACCTTCCATCTCTTCGGGGTTGGCAAATTGGTACCAGACTTGTCTGGCAGGATAGCAGCACTGGCTCGATACATTGTTGGGTCACCGCGAGTCATTGTGAAGGCCAAATATGCATTCAGTGACCTCTAAACGCTGCTTAATGAAGTCGAATGCATGGCGCATCCCTCAGGGATTGATCAACGCCGAGAGCTTCGTACTTTATCCTTTATTCCACAAAAAACTTCTTCCTGATGCTTCAAAGTGTTCTCACTCACTGTAGTTCTACCATGTTACTTTCCATTTTCTGACCTACCTTGTTTTCTTGCATTTTTCTTACCTAAAGCGGGTTTTTCTTCTATCCATAAGCAATCTTTAACCCTTATTATCAAGTAACAAATGCTTGCAGTGTTTATCTACTTTTATACTTTTACATATTTATTGATGAGTCACCCTCAGCCTAATTATGCCACTCGGTGGGCTAACGGTGGGAATGAATTCGTTGCCGCCACATGAATCCTTATCATTATCTTAACCCCTTTATTTACTGCCTTTTTCTTTTTAATGGCAGGGTATGCTGCGAAATATAACTCGTATATAACGCTGAGATATTTGCAAAACTCCGGACCGCAGGTGTATGCGGTGGGGAACGAACGCGCGCTATTGTCCTTTTCGGAGAGTAGCGCACTTCACCACCACACCATCCAGGTCCTTCGTTTTGCCTGTCTCTCCGCTAGTTCTATTGATCTTTTGCCATCAGCAATCACCCGTCAACGGGATTGATCTAGAGAGCCCAAATCGGCATTGAGCCCAGTTAAGCTGAGGCTTAGTTATGATCACAATCTTAACCCTTTTATTTACTGCCTTTTTCTTTTTAATTGCAGGGTATGTTGTGAAATATAACTCGTATATAACCCGGATGGTGTGGTGGTGAAGTGCGCTACTCCCCGGTAAGGACAGTAGCGCGCGTTCGTTCCCCACTGCATACACCTGCGGTCCGGAGCTTTGCAAATATCTCAGCATTATATACGAATCCTTATCATTGTTTAAGAATCCTGGTCATAAGGCAGCAAGCCTTTCCTTTCGATCGACGTGGTTCGGTGACAATATGCCGTAAAGTGGGACCATAGTAACACGACTATTTCAGGATTCCATAGCAAACCTCGGCCTTTCGGACAAAAGTCATTGAGAACAAAAGACGGCACATCTTCAAAGTAGATGAACATATCAAGACTTTTGTATGAAATCTCAATGTTGATAACTTCACCGTTATCTTTTAGTTAGTTGTTTCGATGGAACATCACCGTTCCATTTATTTGCGAACATTTTGTGTCCCGTCCATTTGATCGCTGACGATCTCGTTTCACCAGTTCCATATTTACATGAGGGACGATCGACGGGCGGACGTCACAGTGCATTCTTCTCTCATTTTCTGCGACCTTCATCCTTTCGTCGTCATCGATGATAATGAGAGCATCATCGCGATTAACCTTGAGGTGACCTATAAGATGATTGCTGTGCTGTCTCGAAAGTCACGCATGAAAATATTTCACCCTATGTTTTACAAAACTTTTTAAGAATAAAATACTGGTTTGAAAATTGCGCATGAGCCAGTTCTCGTTGTCAGAACCCACGGCGCCACACTTAAGACATGTTTTAGTTCTCTCTCTAATTTAATTTCAAGGCAAATGTGATCTGCATTTGCTTAAATATTTATTCGCTCTGTTAATATAGTAACTGGGGAAGAGGGGCATGGGGGAGGGAGGTGGGAGGGGAGGAAACCGGAGTGGTTAATGATGCAGTCCATCAGAAACAGAAACCGAGGTGTTAGTTGGATCCCATTCCGAACACCCCTACCGATGTGGCAGCGACCTAGCTCGGCTATCCTCATCGTGTATCCCCCCTTCCCGGAAAAGATTATCACCGGTTCGAACCTCAACTGAGGTTCCGAGTTCTTCTCAAGCCTCAGCATCTTATGATTGTACTAAATCAACTTTATCATCGATACTACGAAACAGTCGGATGTATGGTGCGCCCTTCATAGATCGGTCAACGCCAAGAACTTTTTTCTTCAGTATTACAATAAAAGGATAAAGAAGAGGGCGTTTGACGTCGTCAATTCCAAATGGATGCTCTGTGCATTCAACCATATTCGCAACGTCGTAGAGGTGACTGAGTGCATGTTTGGTCTATGCAGTAATTTGCAGTGGCTCACCTATATATTAAATCGGTGTTCCAGACAAGTCCAGTCTCCAAGCCGAGGAGACGGGAGGGCTGGTTAATCCGGGGCGGCGCCGCATCAGGACAGTGACCTCGTGTGTATTCCTGGGCAACTCTAACCACTGTGTTACATGCACCCAATATTATATAGTTGTATATCTATTTGATTAATCGATACATGGTGTGGAGGAACGGCGAATTATCCATGTGGTGCAACTGGCGGTCGATGTTCACCGGCGGAACACCCGAGCGGGAATTCCCAGCGGTGACGTCATCTGGGGTGCGATAAATTCCATCAATCACTCGCGCCGTCAGTCGTGGTGCCAACTTCTCGCACATTTCCGATCTATTGCTCTTCAGTATTATGCTATCTTTTGTAAGCTTTTCCTAATATTATCATTTATTAATGGTACTGATGATAGTGGTGTTGATAATAATAGTATTAGTGATAATATCAAGCAGTTGAAGCCAAGACCAAACGACGTTTTGACACTGGAGATTGTTATACCTTTTTATTTTCTGCCTACTATAATTTCGCGGCAGGGTACTAAGCGAAATACAACCACAACGTTGCTGAGATATTTGCAAAACTCTGGACCGCAGGTGTCTATGGTGAGGAACGAACGCGCTATTGTCCTTTCCGGGGAGTAACGCGTTCACCACCACACCATGCGGGTCCTTCGTTTCGCCTATCTCTCAGCTATTTCTGGAGTTTATAATAAATGGAGATTGTGTTTTTGCAAGTATTTAATATATGGACTTTTATCATTTTGATATTATCACCTATCAATTTTCCTCTATATAAAGGAACTTAGAACCAGTTATTATTCCTTCTGTTGCAAAATTCTCGGTGTTATGACTGAGAGACAAGCGAAACAAAGGACCCGCATAACGTGGTGGAGAACGCATTAGCTCCCGGAAAGGGTAATAGCGTGTTCGGTCCCCACCGCAGAACCAGCAGTCTGGAGTTTTGCAAATATTTCAGCAACATTGTGGTTATATCAGAGTGTTATATTTTAAAATATTTCTATCCATGTTTTCTTGATCAACCTTCATGTTGAAGGAGTTCTGAAATGATTCGAATATAACTGGAATTACTGGTACTAAGACCATCGTTTTAGTTCAATATACGGTATTTTGTACGTTTCCTTCCTTGAGCATCGCCCTGCTGTGGAAAAATATTAGTTATTTTACTCTTTAGACAAAACATATCAGATTCATCTATGGTATATGGAAGCTTCTGGATGAAGTATATTTCATGTTAATGCTATTTTAAAGCATTTTTGAGCTTCCATCGGTTTTTCCGATGTTTTTCTGTGAAAGTGCGTCGCATGTCGCGTGTCCGTAGCCGATTTCGCGCCCGGTCCGATCGTGCGCGGTGAGCGTGTCCTTCAATAATTAAATAAGGTGAACACGCTTAGTTTTTGTTCTTGTTTTGTGCATTCGAACAAAAACTTTTCGTGCATAAGTACAGTGACGGTATCACGCATGCGGTCGATCGATTGGTGTAGATTACACTGTCTTGTTACGATAAAGCCTTGTTAATGTTTTTTCCCTTCACATCTGTTTTGCACCTACTGCTACTGGATAAAATTTATGGATTGTGGCGTCTATGAATAGCTGATTAGGCGAACGGTGTGTTTTCATTTCCATAATAGATGACTTAATTTGAAAATCGAGCGGCACTTGCGTGCTGAGAGCGAGGCACATAAATTATTCCCACCTAGGAGGTGGTTCGAGTTCTCATTAGTAACGTGTCTATTCTGGCTGATCTCAGAATTCGTTCGAATGTCCGCTTCATGTAGATATTGGTATTACTCTTTTATAAGTCAGTGTTTCCTTATTAAGAAGGAGCGAGGTCGTTAATAACAAAGTTTATTCAATACAATATTGACTGACGTTTTGGCGGACCCGTCCTTCTTTGGAGCCTGGGAAGGTCGATTGTTGCAACCTACTCAGCCAAACGCCTCTGTGTCCTCAACAGATAAACCTCGAAGCCGAAA
Source organism: Angiostrongylus costaricensis (assembly GCA_900624975.1). Taxonomy (NCBI): domain Eukaryota; kingdom Metazoa; phylum Nematoda; class Chromadorea; order Rhabditida; family Metastrongylidae; genus Angiostrongylus; species Angiostrongylus costaricensis. Next base: position 28,055 of record UYYA01004363.1, read on the forward strand.
GTTCTACGCGCTGTTTTAGATTCTTGTGCGAGAATGGTGATTTTTTACTCCAGTATCTTTTCCGTTACGTCTGTTTCCTATGCAGGCCTACCGAAGTATTTAGCTTAACTTTAATTTTGCTCACTAGATGTTCCCTCATACGGTTGCACAGTGGTCAACCCGGTTCGCCAATGTATTCGTTCCTGCACACTTAGCGAGAGATCATGCAAACTGTGTCCGAACAGGTGTAATCACCGTCTCTACCGTTAGGGATATTATGCGATTTTGCGTTGGACATAGACAGCCATTCAGGCGCTTACAAATTAGCTTGCAACTTACAATCCTTGGCGGTATTTTAGTCACTGTTATCGGATTTTTTAGACCGGTCGTTTTTGTGCATCGCTTTATAGCTGTGGTCACTTTGCTGGAGATAAACGGCAGGATAAACGGGACCTTAGTCTCGTTAGAGTTATCGTTTGAAGAGGGAATGATTTTTCTCTTCACCTTTCACGAGAGGCACAGTTTCGTACCCATTCAAAATTGCTATTTGTTGCTCTGATTTTAGTTCTTCTACTCAGTTTCATTCTTCCTTCTACTCTCTTGCTGTGCACACAGTGTTGGCTGTTAGAAATATGTTCCTCACATACGCTATTTTTATATGGGAAAGATGAGGAGAGAGGTTGTGAACCGGTCCATTCTTGTTACTTACCATTCAGTATCATTTGCTAATTTAGCCGTAGGTTGACGTGAACGTCTAACAACAGTAGCTATTCCTTCTTCGGTTTCTCTCGAGTGAAATTTATGTACTCTGACTGTTCGTTCAGTAACTCAAAAGTTTTGTCCATCTCCTCTTGTGTGGAGCATATGACAAAACAATCATCTATATATCTACGGTGGAGCAGTGGCCAAAGTTCGGTTACTGGTGCTTCCACCTTAGACATGAAGGCAATGGCAAGGGTTGGTACCAGTCGCTGTCCCATAGACAACCCTCTCATTTGTGCGTAATACCTCCTGGACGGACCATCTGAAGATTGGGCAGAGCCACTCGTTTAAGAGTGTCATCAACTCGATGTTTTTCTTCAATAAGCAGATACGAGGTTGTTATTGTAGAATTTATTAGGATGCAATAGCTGCTATTGTATTTTCAATCATTTTCAACCGAATTATCAATCAATGCCGAATGTCTCATCAACTGTTGAACCGTGAAGCCATGCGTGTTTATTACTCCGTGTTGCACAAGAAGCTTGCGAATGGCTTGCATAGCGAAGTCATTCAACACGTTGGTATAAAGTGCGGTGACGTCGAAGGGCTCCATTACGTATGCGCTGCTATGATGCGCACTACCTAGACGGTCCAAGAACATCTGGGTGCTTATAAGATGAGTTGGAACAGTTCCAACAACCGGGTAGGTGTTAGGGTTAAAAACTACGTTATTCTATACGTGGACCCGCGAGCACAACTGGTGATGTATCTAGCCTTGAGTAATGATTGATCAATAGAGATAAGTTCAGCAGTGGATACTAACTCATGAGTTTTGATAATTAATTATAAGACGGTACATATTGGTAATCCAACTTTGAGTTATCAATTAACTGACGATGTCGTACCAACCGCTTCTTAAACATGGACCCATTCGTTGTTCAAATTTAATATTGACCCGGATGGTGTAGTGGTGAAGTGCGCTGCTCCCCGGTAAGGACAACAGCGCGTGTTCGTTCCCCACTGCATACACCTGTGGTCCGGAGTTTTGCAAATATCTCAGCACTTCATATACGAGTTAATATTGATTTTTGAATTATTTAACAGGTTATGGGTGATAAAGTGAAGCATTTTCAAGATGTTACGTTTTTATTTACTGCCTAACATGATTTTTCACAGCAAAGAATTATGCGAAATGCAACTACTATGATACTGAGCCATTTGCAACACTTGGACCCCAGGCCAGATCTAATCGCGATTACCCATTCAGGGGGCTCACGTGTTGTGCATGGCACCACTAAAGCCCTTGCTTAGCCTTTCTCTCGGCCAGTTTTTCTATCACTTTCGTTCTTAAGTCGTTTCTTTTGTTATCCAAAAATCTACCTGACAAAAAACTGCCGCAAACTCTCCATTCTTATCATAAAATAATAAAGGATAAATTTCTCGACGTTGATCAATTCCTGAGGGATACGCTGCGACTTCAACTTCATCAAGCATCGTTAGAGATGAATAAATGCATATCCGACCAATGAAGCAACTCGCTGTGGCCTAACGATGTATCAGTCAGTGCTGTTACCATTCCAGACAGGTCTCTCACCAAGTTGCCGAATCCAGAATGGTTGAAGGATTGGTGAGCCTGGGGCGCTAGCTCGAACCCGTGTGTATTGCGAGACACGTCTAACCTACCACCCTTATCACTAGTAGATAATCTAGTGTTTTTTAACCATATCAGCTCTCAAACCGTCCGAATGCCACATTTTTGCATTTCTGTGAGATCGGAACTAAACTTCGCGCGATAACCATTAAACACTTTGAAAGTTTCGTCTGCAAATGTCCTAAATTTGCTATTAGCTACATTGCTGAGGTCTTGTCCAAAGAACGAATGAGGAGACGGCGGTAGTGGTAATTTCCTTACTTCTTGCTGCTCACTCCTATTTAGTGCTTAAACTCTAGCTTTGTTAAGTGCCCATCTTGAAGTTCATACTACATACGACCATACGCAAGGATACCTTGGAAGTGAGTTCAGCTGGTGAGAAACGTAGGCCTAGTTCTAATAGCAGGCACGTTCCACTAGGGTGAGCCATTCCTCATAACGCGGTAAACGTTGGCTTTTTTGACATATAATCTACCTTAGTGTGACTCGTTTGAGTTTCGTCGACGGTATTTTAACACATTGAAACAGTGTTATTTTACTCACTCAAAAAGTCCTCAAATTTTCTCTGCAAAGTTATCTCAACATCTGCCTTAATAAAGCTGTAAACCAGCATCGACCTATCCGCTATTCCCTTCCAAGGAAGATCCTCAAAATACTAATTGCAATTCCAGACCGCAGGTCTCTGTTGTGGGGGTCGAACACGGTATTACCCTTTCCGGGGCTAACGCGTTCACCATCACACCATGCGTGCCCTTCGGTCCACGTTTCTGTCAACCGGATTTTATAGCTGCTATCAGCAATCATCCATCAAATAAAGAAGTGACTACATTGTGATTTATACTACATCTATATAGCTTCAGCTTAATTGGCTTCAATGCTGATTTGTGCTCACCATATCAATACTGTTGACGGATTATTGCTGATAGAACCTATAAACATGGCTGAGAGAAAGGAAAAAGGAAGGACTTGCATGGTGTGGCGGTGAACGCGTTAGCCCACGGAAAGGGTAATAGCGCATCCGTTCTCCACTGCAGGGACCTGCGGTCCGTGGTCTTGCAGATATCTCAACATCCGCATGTAATGCTAAGATATTTGCAAAACTCCGGACCGCAGGTGTATGCGGTGGGGAACGAACGCGCACTATTGTCATTTTCGGGGAGTAGCGCACTTAACCACCACACCATCCAGGTCCTTCGTTTTGCCTGCCTCTCAGCTAGTTCTAAGATTGTGATTTTAACTAAGCCTCAGCTTAACTGGGTTCAATGCCGATTTGGCCTCCCCAGATCAATCCCGCTGACGGGTGATTGCTGATGGCAAAAGATTAATAGAACTAGTGGAGAGACAGGCAAAACGAAAGACCTGGATGGTGTGGTGGTGAAGTGCGCTACTCCCCGAAAACGACAATAGTGCGCGTTCGTTCCCCACCGCATACACCTGCGGTCCGGCGTCTTGCAAATATCTCAGCATTATAGAAGTTATATTTCGCAACATACCCTGCCATTAAACAGAAAAAGGCAGTAAATAAAAGGGTTAAGATTATCTCAACACCGTTGTGTCTATATTTCACATCATACCCTGCCTTTAAAAGAATAGGCATTAAGTGAAGAAGTGACTACTAATTATAGCATTTGTCATTCGATAGGCTCTTCCTTGGTTGAGCGAACATTTTGTTCTACTAGCATCGTAGACAGGTTCAGGGTACTCGGATTTCGATGTACACCACATGATGACTGTTGTCTGATAGGCCGCATAGATGGTCTTTGGTTGATGATGTGTGATACAACTACAGTGATGCTGAGATATTTTGAAAACTCCGTGTCGAAGGTGTCTGCGGTGGGAAACGAACGCGTTATTACCCTTTCGGGGCTAACGCGTTCACCACCACGCCACGCGGGTCCTTCATTTTGCCTGGCCTAGTTCTATCGATCAGCGCCATCAGCAGTCATCAGTCAACATTTGTAGTTTTAGTTGTTTAATAGGTTCTAATAGTTTGAAATCTAAACCCAACTGTTAGCTCCTAAAAAGTGAGAACTTTGGTTTAAAAATAATAATGAAGTTTACATACAGAGACAACTCATCCACTTTCATGCCATGTGACTGTAGTACTTTTTCAATTCGTCCCCTTGTCTTCCAGCTATTTTTCAGCCAAATTCCAGTGTTTTCATTCACCATGGAACTGCATTTTAGAAAATGGCCGGCTTGTTCTTGTAGATCAGAAGGAAGTTGCTTCCTTGCGAACGGGGCTCTCCACTTTTCCGTGACGACGACTACTCTGGTGGAAAACAGTTTAGCGACTGGTCGGTCGACGAATCAGGCTAATATCAGTTTCACATCAAGTTGAATAAAAAAGTGAAACGGAACGAAATTGGAAGTTTAAGATTGGAATGTGTCTCACTTGGGAATTCGCTTATTTCTTTACGTAAATATATGACAGAGTTTTCGATTATTTGACGTTTTTCAAAATTTATCCCACGTTATTTTTAACAAAAATGAAAATGTTTTGCACCACCATATCGGATATTTCTGTCTTCAAACGATTTCAGCTTGTTTATTTTTTGTGCAGATAGCATTAGTTCATTGAAACCATGACATCTATCACATCTGTCACTTGGACGAGTTGTTCCGATGTCTCTCTGCCTTCTGTTTCTTCGAGGACGACATATTACTGCGATCTATTACATCTGTGACAACAGTTGAGCGTTGCGATCCATGCGTAAGAGATTTGTGTCAGAGATCGGAATCAAGCTATTCGTGCAGATGCGACTTCGCCCCAGTACGATTCGGTGGTGTAACGCGGGAGTCTGATCCTAGCGACTACATAAGTTGTAACGACCGGCAATTGGACTTTGCCAGCGACCTCAAACATGATTAGATCACTTTCAGTAATCTGTCTACCAATCCCGATATTAATGTAATAGTGAGCAAATTGTTCTCTTTACTTTTCTAATCCTTTTTTTTCTGTTTTAAATTCTTTCTGTATGGATTCAAAAGACGGTTCTCCTTATTCTGCCAAGATCTTAACATTTAACACGAGAACGAGTGTGGCGCCATTGTTACAGATGTATTGTAAGAAAAGCATTGCCGTTGGTTCTATCCTCCTATCCGCATAAACGAGGCAGCCTTTCCCACCGAGGTCGGTAAATTGGACCCCTACTTGCCTAGAGCATGAAAAACAGCGCTAGACTCTCAGAAGTATTCAGAAAAAGCAGGGCGTATTCAAATATGTTTTTAATCACCTCTTTGTTACTACCAATGGAATCGAATACATTAAGCATTCCTGAAGATCACTTATATTGAAAAACTCGACTAACCTATGTAAGAATCCAATTCCTGAGAGGAATCCTTTCCTGATCCAAGAGAGTCCAAAATCAGTGAGTTTTCTTCTAGCATATTTTTTCCACTGTTTGTAAGACATGACAGGATTATTTCGGTCTGTAAAGACAGTGAATTTTTAAAAAGCAAAAATAAATAAGGCTTTTAAAGGTATTTTTGATTGTTTAGGGTTTTTTTTTTGAAAATTTGCCAGATTAAGGAAGGCTTACACACACAGGAAGGCCAACATCCTTTGTTTTTTTCTCATTTTTAAGTCTTTGTTTGAACCCTGCAGTAACTAAGGCTTTTTTATTGTTGTTGGTGTTTTCGCCTGGTTGTTTACCATTTCGACTAAACGGAACCCCATCTGTTGTTTCTTAAGTTGTTTGGCAACCAGCTGTCTGTCATACGCTCAACACCGTTGCCTGTCGATTTTTCTTCTGTTCGTGTTTCTTCTCAGCTACAGAAAACCAGTTTTCCTCCGAAATTTTTTTTCATCTATTTCCCACTTCGAAGGCCTTTATTTCTTATAAGATCGATTTATTTACGATTTCCTTACCGCTTCTTTAGCATTTGTTTACTATTTGCCAGTGTGCATATCATTTTTTTTCTTCTAACAAATTACTTTACTCTCGTGGAATTGTTCAAGAGTAATTGCTAGTAAAAAGGCACGGGTAAGACAGTAGAAGAGATGCCCTTCAATAGGCCCGAAGTGCAAGGTTCGACTCCACTCGGGCACAGCCAAACCTCCCATCCCTTCGGGATAGGGAAATTGCTAAGATTTGTTATGGCATCAACTCACTCCAATCCAGAAAAGTTTGTGAATGTCTGCGATGAAGATCTGTGAACAAATCTGATACGACTATTCCAGGATTCCAGGCAGAAGTCTTCTCGCAAGTATTGAACGACATTCCTAAACGAAACCAAAAACTCTCAAGCACCATCTGAACCCACTTGCAAATTCAAAAACCTCTACGGATGAAGGATATGCGAGAAAAACGAGTCGAGTAGAAGTGTTGGGATGCGCACATTGTCGTAATCTCGAGTCGCGCAAGATAAGAAAAATCGCCGTTAGAGTAATATTTCCTGGAAATCCGACCTAGCGCTCGAGTGCGGACAACTGTCACAATCTGTCGCGCCTTCGTTTCGCGGCAGTGAGTCATTATCCCCTCGTGATTGCGCGGCCGTCTATTTTCTGGTCGGACCGGTTCAACCAGAGTTCATTTGACAAATTTTTGGGCACAAAAACAAGGAGATAAAGATGAATGTCACCTCATGCTGTTTTTCTATTTTTAAAATTTGATACTGTACTTGTAAGAGGAGGGTGCTGTAGCCATCAATTGCTTTATGCTCAATATTTTTTGAATATTTTGTCCTACAGCGCTATAAATAATCGGCATGTGTAATAAAAGTTTGTTCCTTTTAATTTTTCCTGCAACATCTTTTCTTTTTTTCTGCTCCTTTATAAAGTCAGACCTTTAATTTCGTTTGAGTGAATTGAAAATCCAATTTGTAAAACGTTTAGTAACAGTCAAATCTGCGAACAACTGTACACGAAAGTTGCTTTTTCCTGCCATCAAAAATTTTAAAAAAAGAGAGATGGAGGGCTTTCAAACAACGTCTTTGGGAGAAAAACGCTAACGAAAAAGGACAGCTCATGGCTGAGAAGAGGTAAGAACTAGCTGAGAGACAGGCGAAGTCAAGGACCTGCATGGTGTGGCGGTAAACGAGTTAGCCCACGTAAACGGTAACAGCGCATCCGTTCCCCACTGCAGACACCTGCGGTCCGGAGTTTTGCAAATATCTCAACGTCATCGTAGTTGTCTTACACATAATACCCTGCCATGAAAAATTGTGTTAGGCAGTAAATAAAGAAGTTAACAAGTGAAATATCTTTCTACATATTTTCCATTTTTTATTTTATTTTATGTGACTAGTCTCCACGTCCACCGTGCGGATCCCAGTACTTCTCACATTCGATTCGTTTTCTCGTATCCATCGATCACGAAAATTTTCCAACTTTTATGTGTGGCTTCGGTTGCTGCTTGAGGATTTTCATTTCATCTTGAATGTCGTAGAATACTGGTTGAGCAGTTCTCTCTGGGGTCCTGAGATAGTCGAGCTGGGATGTTCCCAGTTGAACTGCAGAGAGTGGTTCTTTCCGAGACAAGTCCGCTACCAGTTTCGTGACCGCGGAGGGATGAGAGGCTTGGTTGGCCCTGAGCGAAATCAAGCTACCACCATGCTCCTGATGATGGACATCATTACCGGCTCCCTTTCTTTGCTTTTTTTACACATATGTATTGTAAATCTTCCAGCATCATTGCGGTTATATTTCACACCACACCTTGCCATGAAAAAGAATAGGCAGTAAATAAGAAGTACTACAAAGTGTTTTTCTTTATCTTAATCTTTTTATTTACTGCCTATTCTTTCTAACGGAAGAGTATTTTGCGAAATATAACTATTATAATGCTGAGATATTTGCAAAACTTCTGACCGCAGGTGTCTGCGGTGGGGAATGAACACGTTATTGTCTTTTCCGGGTAGTAACGCGTTCACCACCACACCATGTTTGTCCTTCGTTTCGAACTGTCTCTCAGCTAGTTCTATCGGTCTTTTGCCATTAGCAATCACCCGTCAACGGGATTGATCTAGGGAGCTCAAATCGGCATTGAACCCAGTTAAGCTGATGGGTGATTGCTGATGGCAAAAGATCGATAGAAGTAGCTGAGAGGCAGGCGAAACAAAAGACCCGCATGGTGTGGTAGTGAACGCGTTACTACCCGGAAAAGACAATAACGTGTTCGTTCCCCACCGCAGACACCTGCGGTCCGGAGTTTTGCAAATATCTCAGCATTATAATATGTTTTTCTTTAGTTGAAATGGCCTTCGAAACTCGAACATTTCTGAACTAGAGTCATTTTCATGGGTTTCACATCCCACTGTTACCTGGGTTTAGTGTAACTGGTACGATTTATTAGGTCTTTTCCTTTACATTCTCGGGCAGACTTTGGCCACGCTGACCTCGGGAACCACAATGGCTTAACCAGCAAGTCTCCGATGAATGGTGGTTATGTTGGGGCCCGCACGACCAGTTAGGACTGGCCGTTCAAGTATCAAGTTTCCTTTGCATTTTGCGTAACCCATCATCATATCCACTTTATGAAAAGTGGTACTTTTTGTATTCCATTCGTTCTATCGTGTCCATCGCCCACGGAGGTTTTCTAACATTTCGCGTGTTCTTCCGGCTGCTGATACAGGATTTCAGCTTCATAAACCGAGTTGATTCTCCTTGTAATCTTGAATGAAGATAATCGTGCTAAGGCGTTCCCATGTGAACTGGAGAAGAGCGCTTAAGAGGAGACCTAACCAACGCTATTCTTCCTGATCGTGATATTATTATTAATACGGCACTTAATCCCTTGTTATTAGGTCTTTAACGAAGGTAAACTAGAAATGAGAAAGTATTGACATAAATGACATAAATCAATAAAACAATTTGTGATTTCTCATATAATGAAATCATTATAAAAATTTTAATGATTAAAATGACGATCTGCGGGAAATGAGGACGGGTTTTCTGGTAGTAGCAAATCCGTTTCGCGTAATGTTTTCTCCTCTTCATAACATGGACATTTTCTAGTTTTATTGTTGCTAGTTCTATTTCACACCGTATATTCCTATGGACGGCTCTATCCAGTTCTTCTCAGGAATTTTCTTTATGTTCACAATTTATTTACTCTAATTGTCTAACAGCTATCACGACATTTTCATGTGAATTCACTTGAGATCGAATTTCTGACTGTTTTTTTGCAGTTGATTATGGCTTATGTTGCATGTAGTGGGCACTTTTCAAAAAATGGTTTGTTTCTGAATGATATAGATGCGTATTGATCGATTTAGCTTTACGCTTTCGTATTTGTTTGTACAACAGCAGTCAGTTCTCACACAACGTCACAAAGCATCATAGACGACAACGGTTTAAAATTTCTGAGCATATATTGATTGCTCCCCATTTTGTGGTTTGTTTTCGTTAAATATTCGTTCAGTATCAACAGTAGGATCTTACACGCTAATGAACTTTACGATCCAAATTCCTTAGTTCCTTACTGTTTAATTCATTCATGCATTACCCTTGGTTAGATAGAGTGTCTTGCATTCTTGTCTTGCCAACTCAATTATATCTCTACATAGCTTATTTATCACTTGATACTTAACACTTGAATGGCCCATCTTCACTGGTTGTGTGGGCCCCAGCATAACCTTCATTTTTGGAGATTTGCTGCTTAAGTCATTGTGGTTCCCCGGAATCTCGAGGTCAGCCTGGCCAAAGTCTGCCCCAGGTCTCCACCACCAAAGGCAGTCGCAACATTTATGGATCAGAGGGGGATTTTCCACCATGCGACTTTGATACCAGGACGGTGGTGGAACCTGGTACTGGTTTACTTTTAGCTAGGCTTCTCGATGGAAACGCCGGACTACTTCTCAGCTTAGGAGACCCTACCAGGGGATGAGTCTCCCGCTGTACATCGCAGTGTGACACCCAGGAACACCTCCCAGCCGCGATGAGGCGTTAAACCGTTTTGAGGAACTTAATAAGTAACTAAGCTTATTTACTGCACAATACAAACTGGATTCCACATAATGCCCTGCCGTGAAAAAAATGGACAATAAGTGAAAAGTTACGCATTGTGATTTGGACTGCACCATCGGCTTACCTGGATTGAATGCCAATTTGTGCTGCCCATATCATTTCCGTCGACATGCTGATGCTGTAAAGCAAAGGCCTCTGTGACGAGGTACTAAGTAACACGTTATCCTCCAGAAAAGGTCATCACGTAATTGGAATCTTGCTTCTGGTCTGATTTTTGCCAATATCTCAGCGTTCTTGAATTCATCCTTCATTCTTTGATAAACTTATTCTATAGGTCTGTCACAGTGACAGTTATCTCCTTTTTTTTGTTAAAAAAGAAGTTTATTTGTACTTTTTTGGTTTTTGTGGAAAAACTTTGTTGATAGTAGTGATAAAAAAACGTATAGCCTCACTCAGTGACTCTGGACGTCCCAGGAGAAATGCTAAGAGTTAGGAGATCAGTAGGAAATATCGAACATCGTTAACGAATCGTACCGGACGCCGCACGACACAAAGATGATGTTCGATTCTTCTGTGACGAATTCTTCGTCGCTATTCTACACCGTGATCTTTGGTTTTAAACATGAAGAGTAATATTCAACAAGACGGTATCTCGTCTCTAATCACTAATCAGCGTCACTCTCGTTAGTGTTAGAGAATAGAAACTGAAGTGGAACAAGGCGCAAGTGAAACTTTGTTGATGACAGCTTACAGCTTTCTTAGGACATCGAATTCTTTCAAACGGAATAGAATTGTCGGCATACAATTCAAATTCAAAGAATACTTTTATGGGTGATGTGGCGTCCTGTCATAGTGGGTGTTCCTGGGTATCAAACTGCAATGTAAAGCATGGGCGTACTCTCCTTAGCGTGGTCATCCAAGCCGTGGAAAAGTTTGACATTGCCGGCTGGAAGGGTGGACATAAGTCGTAACAGAGTACGGCCACCTATTCGTGGGTATTTAGTCATCAGAAAGGAATAGAAACAGTGAGAAAGTTTTCGTACGAAAATGTGATGTCCTTTGTGTCCATTGAGCTAGCGAAGCCGATTAAACAGATCTCTTACACAAGGTAAAGATGATAGAGGTGATTTTTATGAACATTGGATGACTTCTGATTTCCTTTTCGTGACTAAATAACACTACTACTTGCACATATCCTAGGCTAAGTTTAAGGTGACCTGAATTGGAATGTAAATGATTGTGAAATCTATCAGACAGTGTCTGTAAGGTTTTTTGAAATCATCTTTATCACGTACATCGCCTATGGTTTCGCTCACTCTTGGGTAACTCGAGCGAGCACCAGTAAACACCATTTGTTCTCATCGTTCACTAAAGTGGCGCAAAAGGCATGAAGAGTATCAAATTATTGGTACCACCTCCTTTTTTTCATTGATTGGCTATAAAATGACCATTAGATTCTCACCGAATAGCACAGTGTATATTTATTGGTTCATTCTCAGCTGGTAATTGGAATTTAGAACTTTTTAGCTTGGGAAACCCAGAATCGATAGAAGGTGAATCCCACTCTGTGTCGCTTTTTTATAAGCTCAACTCCTCGGAGATGCGCTATGCATTCGATTCCATTCATAACATTGTAGAGGTTATTGGGTGCATATTTGAGTGAGATCGAACTAACGAAGAGATGTTATATCAGGACATGTCTAACCACCGAGTTACACTAGTGCCAAAATAAAGATGATAAGCTAAGTGTACTTTAGTGCATTCATTTAATTCTATGAGGATTTTTATTCCATCGTTTCAAAGGTGGCATAGCAATTTCTGTAGTCCATTCGATGGATTACGATCATTCTCAGAGTTCGACAAAACTTCAGCACCTTTTATTGAAGGTCTTTTAGAGACTGGGTACTTTTTAACCGAGGTAAAAAAAGGATAAAGCTCTCGGCGTTGATCAATTCCTGAGGGATGCGCCATGCATTTGACTTAAGTATCGCTGGAGGTGATTGAATGCATATCTGGCCTTTGCAATGACTCGCGGTGGCCTACCGATGTATCAAGCCAGTGCTGCTATCCTCCCAGACAAGTCTGGTACCAATTTGCCGACCCCGGAGTGATGGAAGACTTGGTGAGTCATGGGCACTGGGATCGATTCCTCATGTGTGTCTCCTCCAACCACTGCTCCACACGCGCTCTTTTTCAACCGAGGTAGCACCTAAAATGTTACAAAGTATTAATCCTCAGCCATTTGTTTGTTGGAATATCCTCATTAAGTATGATAAATACTTAGCAATTTATTTACTGACAATGTTTTTTTCTGTCAAAAATTTCCCGTTTCATTTTTGATTGATAAGTTTCGAAATATGTTGCTAATCGTTTTCCTCCCAGGGAATCGATTTGAGCGAATTTTTCAGATTTGCATAGAGAAATTTCAGCATGTAGGCTACACCTTTTTTGATCAGTTCTTTGTTTTTTTATTTATCTATTTTTCTGCTCCACTTCTGATGTCATCCCGTTCTCATTTTTCTTTCTATCTCTCCCATTTTCTGCTACCTTATCTCTTGCGCACTTTATCGTATAGTCTTTCTTTATATTTATTTTTGTTGAGCTAATGGTTTTATTTTCTATTTTTTTAAACCATTTCCGTCTCTAATTCTCTTAGCGTTCTTCTGTTTTCATTTCTCCCTGTATCTCTTCTTTCTCTCCCTCATAACTCTTAATCTCTAAACTTTTCCTTCCGATTCATACAATTCGTGAATCATTTGATATTGATCTTTGACCAAGAAAATGTCACGTCATTGGTGGATGCTTCTTATTAACATTACGATTGCTATTTGTCCAGTGAGACTGGGAAGAGACCAATTGTTCCGTTCATTTGAAATACATTGAAATAAGAAAGTTTTTCTCTAGAAAAATCTTGGTTGAGAACGTAATTCAGACTAGAACTGCAGAGAATATAGCGTATTGTAGTGATTCACAAGAAGCGACTCTTAGGGACTTTATATCGGAATCATGCAAGGAAAATTAACAAGTGTTATTTAAAGAAAAACTTTATTTGCCTAACGTTTCGGCAGCTTCGCGTCCCTCAGAGCCGGATTGATTCGACTCGATGTCCACAATCGTTCCTTCTTTCGATGTAGGTCTTCATGATTGCATCTAGTTGAATCGAGTGGGGCACTGCTTGAATGAATAACCTCACTAGATGCTGCTGTTTTATACAAGACGGCCGTTGTTCACACTGATTGTCTGTCGATAATCCTTCATTTCTCTCTGGTCAGTCCATGTTGCAGCAGTCGGTATCATTATCAGCTAGTACAGAGCGTAGCAGTGTTTCAAAAACATCGATCACAAAGACCTACGTCGGAAGAAGAACGATAGCGGATAATGGGTTCGGATCAATCCGGCTCTGAGGAGCGCGAAGCCGCCGAAACTTCAGGCGAATAAAGTTTTTATCAGCCTCATACTAGCTTATCCATGAAAGAACACATATTGATTAGTGATGCCAAGGTTGAAGGAAAGTCGGTTTTCGAAATAAAGATTAAAGACCTGACCTGTGGTCCGGAGTTTTGCAAATATCTCAGCATTTCATAAAAGATTAAAGAGTTAAAAATTTTAAAAAAATTAAAGAGTTAAGGAAAATCCTCACGTAGTTGAATACTTTTCATACTAGTAGCTTAAATCCTTGTTTTCATACATATTATTAAGAGAGGCTCACGATAGGCAACCCCCAGCTACCCTTCTCCTATCCAGTAACTATGAGTTGTGCAAAGTGTCCAAGATGATAGCTCATGCTGTCACATATCGTGTGACATGCTTAGGATTTCGTGGCTGCTTCAGTGTTTAGTTCTCTTGGGATTTTCTTGACTGCTGAGCCGAAAACGTTCATAGATCTTTGTCATAAGCAAACGTCGTCCTTGTTTGCGATACAATTCGGTTCTTTTTTGTCAGTTAGGCCAATGATAAATGGAGAAAGCGGTGAGTGTGCAAAACTGTGTTCAATGTGATTGAAATCTTGGTTTGGAGTTTCTTTGTTTGGTTATGGAGGTGTCTGGCCGAATGGATTGCTATCAACTTGTCCTTTCCAGGCTCTGAGGAAGGCGAAATCCGCCGAAACGTCAGCTTATTCGTGAATAAAGAATAATAACACCTCGCGTTTGCTCAACAAAAATACGAAGAATTACTTGATCAATGCCGAGGTTAATAGAAAGTCGGTCGTGGGATAAATGGAGAAACAGAGGGAGAGGCTAATTTGGATAGTTAATCTTTTTTGGAAAATCAGTTTTTTTCGAATTTAAATGGATGATATTACCTGTACCTTTGCTGTCTGCTGTTGCCATTCCATTTATGTCGTCATTCTAGGCAATAAATCTTCGAGAATGTACCTCATCTGAACTGGTATTCCATTGTATCGAGTTGAACTTTGAGATACAGTGTGTTTTTAAGCCCAGCCCACTCATCCTCTTGATGTCCAGCGAGGTTAACCCTAACAACGAAAGAGTTTGTCAATTCCACTTAGTAGTTCAGAAGTCGTTAAATCTGTGGAATTAGAGTCTTCTGAGAGCTGCTTCTAACTAAATTTTATACAAAAACAATCTAAAAAGGCCTACCGTACAAAAACTAACCTCTTGGTGTGGATCGACCCAACTGAGCGCTCACTGAGAGGCTCATGTGCGTGGTAGGGGAGACCTCGGTGATACCTTTTTAAACACCGTAGAAGAGTTTCCTTTCATCATAGCTGGAACTCCCTTGATGGTTCATCTCTTCACATCTTTTTCTCTAAATCCTTTTGAAATCAGAGGTAACTGATTAATGTGTTCATTTTCTTAAAATTCTTAGTATCGAATGATGATCTGATACCGGATGATCTGAAACAGAGACTGTTCAATAGTTTGGTTGAAAACCTACGATTAGAGGGCCAGATGCAAACTCTTGTGTATTAGATACAAATTGATCGCTGCATGTTAATTGCAGACGAAATCGTCTAAAAATCATTATCTGTTTCACCTTATCCTCTACAAGTCCTATGGCACTGTATAAGAGATCCGTTCTTTTTTATGCATCCATTTAATCGGTTAACTTCTTCATATGGACACCGTCTGCTCTGATAAATGATTAGATCTTTTAGTCCACGTGAATAATTGGGTAAATCAACTTGCTTTTTCTTCAAAAATACCGTGGAAAATAAAATTTCATGGTTTAATAGTTAAACTGAGGAGGATTTGGTATCCAAATAGCGTGCATTTAATTGGTTTAAACATTTAATGTCGTGTTGGTCACGTCAAACCCCCACTCCGGTTACGGTATTGAAGCGCTGTTAAAACTTGGCCTCGAATTTTACTCGAGAAAAAGAAAGCGGAGAATGGCAAACGTTGCTATTAAAAGTCCAGTTTTTTGCATCCACTTTCAATTATGTTTTTTGCAATCTTTTCCTTTTCTAGAAATCATTTGATTATCGTTGAATATTAGTTACTGGGAATTTTAACCCGTTCATTTACTGCCTTTTTCTTTTTAATGGCAGGGTATGTTGCGAAATATAACTCGTATGTAAGAGACAGGCAAAACGAAAGACCCGGATGGTGTGGTGGTGAAGTGCGCTGCTCCCCGGTAAGGACAACAGCGCGTGTTCGTTCCCCACCGCATGCACCTGCGGTCCAGAGTTTTGCATATATCTCAGCATTACATACTGGGAATTTTGTCCCTTTGGACGAGTTTTCATGGTTTCTTTGTTCTGAGTTTCATTTTGCGTTTCTTTTTTTCATATCGGCCGCTTTCTCATTGACGTCTTCGTTTCCTGCGAACCTCGTTTATACTTCGTCGCTCCGCTTCTTTCCCTCTTCTCTCTGATATCAATGTTTCAAATCATTTTTTTCAGGGTTTTTTTTATTCCTTCTCCAAGTTCATCATCTACAATGCTGTCAAGAAGGTGATTTAAAGTGAACCGTCCTCTCATCAGCTTGTCATCGTCGAATTAATTTGTTCGGCCGAGATTTTACATCCTTCCCACAATATCACCAATGAGCGACATTTTCGAGTCGCTCGGATCAGATGTAAGGATTTTCAGAAGTTTTTCTTTTTTTTCTATTCTTTTTTTACATAAAAAGTTTTACAGTGCACTAACGATGATAACTGGTCTTCGTTCATTAAAACGGTATCTTAACTGAACGACTATTTTAAAAAGTGGCTTTTTCGTTCATGTTTTCACTTTTTTCTCTCTGACATTATTGTTTATAAGCGCATAATTTTTCTTATCTCATGATTGTTTCGATGTCTTGTTTCCTTCTTTAAATTCTTTTCGATTTTCTCAAAGGTTACGTGGATACAGATAAGGGCGGCAGCGTTTCCGTTAGCGTTATTGGAATGGTTGGAATTCATGAAACTTCTCATTTTGTTATGTAGAGTTAACTGAAATATCATATTAGGATAAGGACTCTCACGCTTGTTCTCAGGGAGCTCATCCTTCCTTCAGGAATTCATCACTCATCGTTAGGGGTTCATCGTTCGTCTTCACTATCTCATTCTCACCGTCGTTTTCCTAACACATTATTTCTAAAGATAATCTTTTCATGTCTTAGTGATTAGACGGGCAGGTTTTTGGTACATATTCCTTGCGAATGTTGTGATCCGCCTCGTTGTTTTTTTTCAAAGCATTTCCGGCTTTCTGGATCCGATTTGGCTTAGAAGCGATCCCGGCGGTGAATACCTTTGCGACAACAATCAGTCATCGTCATCCCAGCCGACTGGTTCCATCCTCAAACAGTTCTCGTTATTCAGTTCATTCATAGTCCAACTTGCTTATCCCACAATGTCCATTTGGTTCTTTGAAATATCAAATTTAGAAAAAAACGATCATTGCTTTTTTTCGCCCAAAACGCTTTTCATCTTTGCAGCACTCGCCTTTAACTGCAAGGTTGTCTATTAATTTTATTGGTTTATTCTAAATGAAATTCCTATTCGTGGAACTTGAAGTTTTCCATGAGTTTTACGTGAGAACATGACATCGAAAGTTCTGAAGCAAATGAAAATAGATTGAAAAGGAAAGACGTGTCATCCGTTGTGGTTGTTGGTCTATCAACCACTGAAAAACGTTACTTATCTGAAAGATGGCGGACAATTCCCACAAGACAGGCATAAATTTTTAGGCTAATCCCCACTACGAATCTCTTATGAGACACGAGGAGTTCCTAAGTAATGTTTTCTTGGTTGAAGAGTGTAATGTAGGAGTTAGAAGTGCGCTGCAGTGCATAATTGATCTTTGGTTCGATCTCGTGGTCGTAGAGTTAAGCTATACGCCCATTTGAGGTCACGAAATTGGTACTCGGTTCTTTTGAGGTTCAAAAACACTGATTGAATGTATAGGTGCTCCACAGCATGAGGTATCACAGATCAATTATGCAACCAATACGGTGCTATGAATGCGGTCGAATGCATAGTGCATTAATAAATGCTAAACGCTTTATTCTTTGTGGGTTACAATTTTATTAGTTGGTAAAGATTTCTTCGTGCGATTCCCTCTTAACCACACCGGCCCGTTTGCTCCCAAGTCATCACTACTGCCAAATTACCAGCCTTCTAAGAAGCTTGGACATCACGATGTGACTAAGATTTTGTCGAGGGATGGCTAAAATTTCTGGAAATAGCTCAGGTTAAACTAACTTCCCCGGTGGAATTGTGCAATCACTGGCTTCCTTACTGGCCCCAGTTATTTCTTCTTCTTTCATCTTGTTTTCCCTTTCCCTCGATGTCTATGTCTTTAAGATTGTCTCTATTGTCTTTCCTTTCCCCTTTCTCCGTTCTTCCTTACTATTTGTTTTACTTTTTTCGTCTTTCTTACTTCCATATGTTCCTCATCCTGTCTCTGTCTTTCTGTTCCACTGTTTCTGTTTCTCTCTCTCTTTCTTACTACCTGTTCTGTTTGCTCTTTTTTGCCATTCATCCCTTCTTCCCTATTTTGCTCTACGTATCTATCCTTATGTTTTCTTTTCCCTCCATCTTTATCACTTTATGTCTCTCTTTGTCTCTGCTCCTCTGTTTCTGACCGATCTAATAAGCAAATCGGGTTCGTAGCCGGACGAGTTCGTTCTGACCGCAATTTGTGTTTGTCAACGCCGATGACGGCTACCTGACCTCAAGTACTTCATCGACGACTAGTTTTTCCCTGTGAATAGAAAGAAGTGTATCGCACGCACAATACATGTTTGCCTTTTGCGAATACAATCGAATACATTTGATCATTGGAAAGTGCTTCAGTGTATGCCGTTCATTTCATTTTACTTTCCTTTAGTTCTTCTTGTGAGTTTTTCATTTTTTTTTGAGCCGCATCATTAATTTTCGATCTTTCGAAGTCATTATTTTTCCATGACATTTTTTTCTCACAATTTTCTTGGCAAAAATTTGCTGACATCTATTTTATAGAATATATCTATAGAAAACTAACTGAGAGACAGATGAAACTAAGGAACCACATGGTGTGATGGTGAACGCGTTCGCCCCCGGAAAGGGTAATAGCTCGTTCGTTCCCGATCTCAAACACCTGCGGTCCAGAGTTTTGCAAATATCTCAGCACCATTGTGGTCGTACACCTATTTTATTTTTAAAAATTTTCTATCTTTGATTTTTATCAGAAATCTTGCAAATTTCCTTTTTCTTCGGAAATCCTTCACTTTAGCGTTCAGGGAAGGATCGAAATGTCAATTCAGGGGCCTTTATGTCAAGAGGTCAGATTTTGGTTTTTTTCTGTTTCCTCGGGGCTTTTTTTTTCGAAAAGTTCTCTGCATTTGTCAACTGAATGGGATCATTGCGGTTTCATTCCACGATTGCTAGCCAAGCGTGGCGTGATGACGTCACGATAATTCATTTGTGGTTTTATTCCTTCCTCTTGGATCTACTCTCTACTCCTTTATCATCTCCTATATCAAATGGTCTTTGTTGTTTTCTACTTAAATATTATTCTATCTGTTTTTATATTAATTTTATTTTACGTCCTTACTTAAGTATTTTATTTAAATATTGGTTTCCGTTGTAGTTCAGTGCAATACATTGCTTTATTTTTGCCTCATTGGACTACGTTGCTGAGATATTTGCAAAACTCTGGACCGCAGGTGTATGCGGTGGGGAACGAACGCGCTATTATCCTGCCGCGAAATTATAGTAGACAGAAAATAAAAAGGCATATCACTGGACTAATGGAAACAAATATCCTTCTGAAAACTTTCCTTTTTTCTTTTCTTTTTTTCTCTTTCCTTTCCTGTCCGTATTTAAATGTTGTTTTTTATATTTACAGTATCGTTTTTGTATGTTCTTTCAGTACTCTTTGAATTCTTATGAGAAAAATAACATACCACGTCGTGAACGAGCATAAGGCAAGTTAAACGAGTGTTGGACTGGTAGAGAGATTTTGGGATTTTTAACTCCTTTTCCATTTTTACTCGATATCGATCGATAGCGAGTTGACTCCGAAGAGATGGAGGACGTCTCGTACTCGCCATCATCGTGGAGAAGAAATGGCAACTGTCCTTGACGAGGTAATGAACACCGCATCGCTACTATTCATCTTCAAGGGAGTACTCGGCTAGTGTGCGCCAAATTATTTTGACGCTGAGGATACGGTAATTGATGATTCTATTACGGTAAGCCGGAAAATGTCGTAGTTCGATCTTAGCATTTATCTTAACTACCTTCCGTTAATTATCTTCCAGTAACTCCTTTTTCTGAGTTTGACCCCTCAGCTTAGCGGACATATAGAAAATTTAGCTGTGGATTAATACGTTTTGAAAAGAGCCTTCAGTAATGGAAGAAATGCAGTCGTAGCAAAATGACAGATTGGTTTTTTTTTGAAAACCTATAGCGTCCAACAACTGCTCGGGGTGACTGGGATGGACTCCAGAGGAGTTTTCATAGCACTGAATTACCAATATAATGGTAATTCTTCGTGGGATACAACTTGTAAAGCTGGAAGTCACCTACCGTACTAAATTTTTTTTTGATTTTCATTTCTTTTTAGAACCGTAGCAGCCATTTTTCTACCGACATGATTGCTACGGGGTTATAGGTTCCCATTTATCAGTAGTTGAATGCATTGCGTCGAGAAACTGGAGCTTGCAAGCATTTTGAAAAATTATTAGGGTACGGGAATGGGCGTTCTTTCTTTCTTCTACGAGGAAGACTTAAAAAAAAGAAGCTTTCGGCGCTAATCAACCCGTGAGTGACGCGCCATGCATTCTACCTCATTAAGCATCGTTTAGAAATGATTGAATGCAAATCTGGCCTTTACAATGACTCGAGGTGGCCAACCGATGTGTCAAGCCAGTGCTGCTATCCTCCCAGACAAGTCTGGTGCCAGTTTACCGACCCCGGTGAGATGAAGGACTTGGTGGCCCATGGGCGCGGGTATCGGTTCCACGTGTGGATTACACGACGCCTCCGACCACTGCCCCACACGTGTCCTACGAGGAAGACATATAAAAATTGAAACTTTCGTAGAGAAAGAACCTATACCGTATCATGGTATCATATCATTATTGAGGACTTCATCGATTTTTGTCATTGACTGTACCCAATTAGTACCCAGTGATTCTACCAAGGCAATTCATTCAGAATGTGAGGCAACCTTGAACTCGTCCAAACAATGGCGCCGCCCCCACGCTATTTCGTTATAGTCGACGATCGACGACGGCGTCGTTTGCGTTCTTTTAATGCCCTCAGATTTTTTGCTATGTTTTGACGTTTTACACTTTCGTTCTTAAATGCTAGAAATATTCTGCATCTGGTACAAAATTAATGTTCAGAATATATTTAAAACGCACAAGTGAAAAATGTTCTCGGCAGAAAAACATTTCATTTTCAATATTAACCTTTTTATCTATTGCCAATTCTTTTTAACGGCAGGGTACTCTGCGAAATATAACTACTATAATGCTGAGATATTTGCAAAGGTCCGGACCGCAGGTGTCTGCGGTGGGGAACGAACGCGCTATTGTCCTTTCCAAGGAGTAACGCGTTCACCACCACACCATGCTGGTCCTCCGTTTCGCCTGTCTCTCAGCTAGTTCTATCGATCTTTTGCCATCAGAAACTGCCGGTCAATGGGATTGTCTGGGGAGCCCAAATCGGTATTGAACCCAGTTAGCTGAAACTATAGTTACAACCACATCAATACCGTTGACGGGTGATTGCTGATGGCAAAATATCGATAGAACTAGCTGAGAGACAGGCGAAACGAAGGACCTACATAGTGTGGTGGTGAACGCGTTACTCCCCGGAAAGGACGATAGCGCGTTCGTTTCCCACCGCAGACACCTGCGGTCCGGAGTTTTGCAAATATCTCAGTATTATAGTAATTACATTTTTATTTCGTTTTGACTAATATTATTCGATAACACGTTAACCTATTGTAATCAATCACTACTTTGGTTCGATTAATTGTCCTTAATTTGTTTCTGTTTAACAAACATATAATTTATATTTTTTCCTAACTGTTTACCGTGGCTAGGAGGTGTTCCTGGGTGTCGGCGTGCAATGTACAGCGGAGGGATTCGTCCCACCGCCAGGGTCTCCTAAGCTGAGAATGAGTCCGGCATTTCTATGAGGAACCCAGCTAAGAATAAACCAGCGCGAGGACCCACCACCGGCCTGGTAATGAAACTAATCACATGGTGGCAAATCTCCCTCTGATCCACAAGGGCGGTGACTGCCTGTGGTGCTGACGACCTGGGGCAGGCTTTGGCCAGGCTGACCTCGGGACTCAAGGGAGTTGCGGTGGCTAGACGAGGAAAACTGCTGAAAAACGGAAGTTATACAGGGTCCCGCACAATCAGTGAAGACGGGTCATCCAAGTAAGCAAGTATCTATAATTGAATGATCTTTAAAATTTTGTTCTCATTAAAGTTAAGATCTTATTATTTACAGTGTTCTAATTATATAAATATATCAGTACTTATTGAGATGATGAAAACGTCTGTTTAAGTACAAGGATGTTCAATTGTAAGGAAAATTTATGTAGAGGTTCTAAAAACATTGCGGAGGAAAGATGTAAAGAAGCTGAAAAGGCCGAGCGAGAAAATTGTTTAGACGGAATTAAAGGACAACTGCAATGAATTGTTTGTAATAATTTAAATAAGTTTTGGTAGAAAAAGAGACCTATCAGCGAATCATCCAGAGTTTTGTTTGCAGCCAAGATTTTTCTGTTATGTTGTTTCGGGTTCTTATTGATGAATACATAAATATTTGAATAGCCCATTTAACAATCATTTAGCTCCCTGCATATCCTTATACTTTACTGATGGATTTCCCAAGTCACCATCACTTACCAGGATTACGATGTAATTCCTGCCATTGGTCCACTCCTAGCTGGCGTCGTAAATAGAAATGTTACCCTCCTTGTCAGCTTGGGAGAACTTGTTAGGAGGAGAACCCTACTTTTCTTCCGGTTTGCGAGATTCATCGACGTCCCGCTACTACGATGAGGTCATAGACCAGTGGCGTTAATGCTCATTTTAGTTCATTCAAAACGTATTGTAACTCAGTTGCGGCTTGTTTTTCTATTTCTGCGGATACTCTTGGTAATTCATAAATTTGCGTGGGTTCTTCGGAGTCCCAGTCGTCTGCCCGTGTTTCATGTAAGGAATCGATGAAAATGTATGGCACTTAATACTCAGACAATGCATTAAATTGAATAGGAATAAGCTATCGGTGTGCTGTGTAAATTCGGAAATTTATTTGCTAAGCTGGAACAGTTTGGCGCTGATGCCTTCCCCATCTCTCAGGGATACCCTATGTACTCCATTCTACTCGTAGCATTACATAGGTGATTTAACGAATAGATGAGGGATGGTCATAGACTATACAATTACTTGACGAGTTTACTAAGCTTAGTGATATATCAGGTCATTGTTTTTGTGCTCCTGTACAAGTATGGCTTCAATATGCTAACCCCGAAGTGTGGAACCTGGCATGGTGGATGGAGGGAGGGGGTGGATGGACCGAACCACCGAAAATCACGTAGGCATCACAGCGGCTTCTGATTCATTGCGCTTGTACCCATTTATCAGGGTAGGACTTTTTTCATTTCCATTGCAAGTGAATTTCTTCAGTGTTTGTCCATGAATTTTACGGATATGCTTTGAAATGAAAGCATCCATTTCCTACTGACGGTTTTTTTTTGAATATTTTGGTTTAGCTAGGTTTTCATCCGATATTCAACGTTGGACGCGTTTGCTGTAATGGTTAGAGTTGTTCTTTGATACACACGACGTTTGATTCCTCACCTCTTCCTTCCTACTGTTCTCTATCATTTGTGTCCTCTCTGTCATCAATGATCCCCTTACCTTATCGAATGACTCAAATAGGGAGAAAGGATAAAAATTTCTACTCGTTTTTCTCCATAATGTACAACTACTACTAACTCTGCTTGGCGGAAGATGTCATCATTCTTTCCGCAGAAGGATTTGTTTTAGGTTTTCTTTTGCAAAAAGTCACCCATAGGTTGTTAATTCGTCAGCTTCGTGGCTTGGAATATTTGCAGGCTGTTCGTCATGTGTTTTCAAAATGAGTATGGGAACCGTTCGTGAATAGCTTTCATGAGCCACCCACATCTCATGCATTCCACTGGCACCAGATAGTCGTCGGCTTTCTGTTAAATCAATCGCCACAGCATAATCCGCTCACGTCGTTGATGTACTCTTCCAAATATTTTTTTCGGTTTTTTTTTCCTTTTGCTAGAGTGTTTATTCGTTTACATAACTTTACACTTTTACGTGTTACCCATCTTGCCAATGGTTTCTAACCTTTTGCTTATTGTGAGCTGACAAACTCGTCCAAACAACATACTGAAAGTGCAGTGGTATCGTATTTTACAATCATAGACTTACTTTCTGGGTTATTGTTATAGAAATCGTAAAGTTGTTTTCATCTATTCATGTTCCCTGGTCCAGTCGTTGAACACTTTTTTGGAATGTAACTGGTCCCTCATTATCTGCAATTTTATTGTTTTTTCCATCTGTAGTTTAAGAATTTTTTAGGACCTCTATTATGTGGTTTTCAATAGCTGGAAAGAAATTGCAAGGCTTGTAATTTGTTAGAAAATTGGTACTTCAGGGATGAAATCGCTTTCTGTTCTGGTTTCTGAAAACCGTCTCACACAGTAGAACACAACAGTCAAGTAATCCTAGCAAACTAACCAGAGGACTTCTGACTCGGAATGTGCCAGGTTTTTAGATAATAAGGGATTCTTTAGAATGCTAAGATGTTCAACTGTTGTTTTCTATAAGGCGTGTAAAAAGATATCATCTCGTCAACCTCTTATTTTCTGCCGCGTATAATTTTCACGGCATGGTATGATGTGAAATACAGCCACAACGATGCTGAGATATTCACAAAACTTGGACTCCGAGCCATGTCGAACCACGATTACCCTTTCCGTGGGCTCGCTTGTTACACACTGCACCACAGAGGCCCTTGCTCTACGTTTTTCACGGCTAGTTTTCTGTCCAACGCTGCCATCAGCAATTACCATCAGAAAATCATTTCCTTTGAAAAACCAAAGGCACGCATTTTCAATCCGGTGTCTGGAATATTCGATTATTCGAAGAAGTTGTCAAATAAGTAAAAATTTTTAAAAACAGCTCATTGTTTTATTAGGACACCTGCGTTTTAATAATGGATCGAGTAAAATGTTTGAAATCCCTATCGATCAATAAATATATTGTATATGTAGGCTTTCTAACCGCTTTAAATGTTAAAACTTTTTCCATTCTTTAAAACTTCAAGGTGCATATGGTTTAAAAGTTTGCTTAGATTCATAATTCAAAAAATTACTTGAAAATTAAAAAAAGAGTAGGCAGTAAATAATAAGTTTAAATTGTGGTTATAACTACAGCCTCAGCTTAACTTGGTTCATTGCCGATTTGTGCCTCTCAGATCAATCCCACTGACGGGTGATTGCTGATGGTAAGTGATCGATAGAACTAGCTGAGAGACAGTCGAAACGAAGAACCGGCATGGTGTGGTGGTGAACGCATTAGCCCCCGAAAGGGTAACAGCGCGTTCGTTCTCCACCGCAGATACCTGCGGTCCGAAGTTTTGCAAATATCTCAGCACCAGTGAAATCACTTTGTAGTTTTGGAATTCTATGTATATTGATTTATGTGAAAATAAAAGTTACTAAAGCCATTAATACCTACTGTATGTTAGCTTTTTTCATTTTTTCACATAGTCTTACAGTACTTTTGATTAGTCGGCTATTGAGAATCGAGATTTGTCAGACTGCACGCGAAAACTCGTCCTAACATTCTATGAGGCCACCAAAATTATACCATTTTTCACCGCTGCTATTTCGTTCGGACGTGTAATTACGGCAGCTGGCTGGATGTGGTCGCCCGACCTCGGTCGTATTCAAGCGCATAAGTAGGACCTCAAAAGTAATTCTGCTTCAGTGAATTGTGGACGGAGACCATGATTTTCATGAATAACAAAGGATACGAATATTTCCTTCAATTGTGTTGCCGATATTGGACGAGTTCCACTCGTTACCATATCTGAATCGGACACTTGTATTGATCAGCCTTAGACGACGCACTTGGGTTCCATTTTAATGACTACTTCGAAATGTTTGCGGTAGTGTGGACTATTTTACACACCTGGATAACAGAAAGATGAACTGTTCAGTATAACTCGTCCGAATAGTGCTGCTTGGTTTCACTTCTCGACTAGTGGAACTCGTCCGGAGTTAGTAGCCATGTTAATATATGGGACAATTTGCAGACGTGGAGATATTGCAAGGTAGCCAGTTTCATCGAAATTGTCGGGATAGCAAACATTGCAAGATGAAAAAACCTTATTAGTACAATGCAAAATTTCTATGAATAGACAATTATATGCAATTCACGAATCCGCATAAGTATTCTCGTCATAGCTCAATTATAGATAGAAGGGAAGCAGCTTTATAATAGTTTAGCGATAAAATATAGTAATATACACACCGCTACCGTAATGCTACTGTATCAAACTGCCAAACTTTTAAAATGTAGAGGTAATGGGAAATGTGTGCAACATTTGCTTATAAAGCGTTTAGTAACGATTCTAACTCAAAGTAAGTGGAAAATTAACTGGTTGTGTACCATTCGTTCATAAATTCATTTCTACATATATATACATGTATATGTATATATATATATATACACGCACACATATACACATAGATAGCAAGGAGGCGGATAGCACAGCGGTAGTGATATCCGTCATCACGAACATGGTGCTAGTTCGATTCCGCTCTGGCGCAACCAAGTCCATCCGGGGTCGGGAAATTGGTACCGCACTTGTCTGGGAATCAAAAAATCACTCTCTGCAATCCAATTTGGAACTCTCCAGTCTGGCTATCTCAGGACTCTAGGGGGAACTGCTCGACTAGCATTCTGCGACATTCATGATGAAATGAAAATCTTCAAGCAGCCATCGAAGCCACACGTAAAGTTGGAAGATCTCCGTGGACAACGGATGCAAGGAAACGAATCAAATGTGAGAAGTGCTGGGATCCGCACTGGAGATGTGAAGACGGGGCATATAAAACAAGTATAAAATCAGACATATATATATATATATATATATATATATATATACATATACTTATGCATAGTGCCAATAGCGGGGTATGTTTTAATTATTATGGTGGAGATATGGATTTATTAGTTGAAACGCTAAGAATAGAGAAGTGTTTTTTGACATTTTTATACTGTGGTATTAGATTATCGAGTGGAAAAACAATTACTTAAATTCTTTCTTTCGCAGTACATTTTTCATTTTCGTTGTTCCTTTACCAATTTCTCAATGGCGAATGTGTTGTTTCGACCACGTGGCTAAGTAGTGTAATATTGTAGTTACGTCATTCGGCTACGTGACACCTGAGTTCGACTCCACATTCATTTAATAGGTGTCGAAGGCGTAATATGCTCTGTACTGAGATCACAGATATTGATTGAAAGACGCTCCCAACGGTTCACCTCCTTATCGTGGCTGGGAGCTGTTCCTGGATGTCCGGTTGCGATGTACAGCGTGGGATTCATCCCCTGAAAGAGTCTCCCAAGCTGAGAACGAGTACGGCATTTCCATCAGGAAGACAGAGTGAACCACTACCAGGATTCACCACCGTCTTGGTATCAAAGTCGCATGGTGGCTAGTCTCCCTCTAATCCACAAGAGCTGCGACTGCCTTTGGTGGCGAAGACCTGGGACAGACTTTGGCCAGGCTGATCTCGGGATTCCAGGGAGCAACAATGGCTTAGCCAGCAAATTTCCGAAAAATGGAGATTATACCGGGGCCCGTACAGCCACATGATGGGCCATTCAAGTATCAATAAGTAGGTATCAAGATTGAAAGGCGCTTGCATGATATATTGCGCAGTTGATTAGTTATTTATGTGGAAATATGAAGGTTTTAACCGAATGTTCTTCTCTTCAAAAAATCATGTAGGTGATGTTTCCTTCAATATCATTCATGTCAAAGTGAAAGTATCAAAGTTCCACAACGTTTGCTTTTTATTTACTACCAATTATTATTTTTTACAGTAAGGTATAAAAAAAGCTCTCTGCGTCGATCAATCCCTGAGGGATGCGTCATGCATTCGACTTCATTAAGCAGTGATTAAATGCATATCTGGCCCTTACAATGACTCGCGGTGGCCTAGCGATATATCGAGCCAGTGCTGCTATCCTCCCAGACAAATCTGGTGCCAATTTTTCGACTCCAAAGGGATGGAGAGCTTGGTGGGCCATGGGCACGGGGATCGAATCGACGTGTGTGTCGCAGTGGCGCCTCCAACCACTGCGCCACACGCTCCCTTTACCGTGGCGCCACAGGTTCGATTCACGGTGGTCTATAATGCGAAATACCACTGTGATGGTGAGATATTTGCAAAACTTGAGCACCAATCCAGATTTGAAATCACGACAAGTTTTTCCGAAGTATCGCGTATATCAAAGTATCGCACAAAGAATTGTTTCATCTGCAGTTTAAGGAAGATGTGGAGTTAAGTAATCAGATCGCTCATATTCAGATGACGTGCGGTCGCCAACAGTTCTTCAGCTCGTTTCAATGTCTAATAACTATCGTCCATCAACGTGGTTGGGTTCATCTATGGGTTGGATTGTAACTTGCGGGTCTGTGCCCTTCTATCCTCACTATCACACCGGATATGCGATCTTAGCATAGTTTTCGCTAGAATCCTATGGTTACCGCAGTTGTAAGCTTTCCTGATTGCACGCTAGGCAGGTTGCATTTAGATCCTCGTGGATTAAATGAAATTTTCTTACCATAATTCAAGAGTTCCTGCGAGACCATTTCTGCGACTAGTTCTATGAGCTGGAAATGTAAATGGCGAAAGCGGAGTTGAAATGACGGTTTCTACTCCATTGCTCCTAGCATTACAATTAAACTGCAGATGAAGCATTCACTTTCCTTTATGCTTCGATCGCTCATCACCGCGAAAGTCCATGATGCAACAGGGCGGCTACTTTTCTGATCAAAAAACTGTTTCGTTTTTCCAAATTCTACTTTCATTCTATTAAATGACTAGAGCGCGCGTAGTACAGTGGTCAGAGGCGCCTTGCAATGCACATGGGTTCGATCACCTTGCCCAAGGTTCACCAAACCTTCTATCCCACAGGGTTCGGCAAATTGGTGCCAGACTTGTGTGGGAGGATAGCAGCACTAGTACGATACATCGGCTGTCCATCACGAGTTATCCTATAGGCCAGACATGCATTTAGTCACCTCCAATGATGCTTAATTAATGACGTGGCACATCTCTCAGGGATTGATCGACCCTGAGAGCTTAATCCTTTTTTGTTTTATAAATGTCTAAAGAGAGCATGTAGCGCAGTAGTTAGAAGTGCTCACACGTGGTCGTTAGTTTAATCTCGCACCTGGGTACACCAAGCTTTCCATCCCTCCGAAGTATACAAAATAGTGTCAGAAATTGTCTCCGAGGATAGAAGCATTGATTTGATGCATCGGAGGGCCACCATATGTCATTATGTAGGTCAGATATAACCCTACATCACGTATATCACACTGCGGATCTCAGAACTTCTTACATTGAATTCATTCTATCATTGATCATCCTTAAAGGTGCTTCGCACTTTTTTGCCTATTGTTTTGCTTCACCTACTAAATAAGGGTTATTTCGTCCTTGTCACGAATACCGCTGAATGGTGCTCGAGTCAATCCTCCCTGGAATACTGAGATAACTGTGCGAGGACGTTCGCACGTGGATTAGGAAGAGTGAGCTTGTCGTAGACAAGTTTGATAGCATTTTTCCGATTCTAGAATGATGAGAACTTTAGTGGGCCAGGAGCGAAGTTGAACATGAGCCTGAGCGGGTTGGACTGTCCGCGTATCAAGCGCGATCACTGGCACTGGTCTACTCGCTCGTTCTTTTCTAATGTTAGCAGAAGCTCGCGCAAGGCATTCTTAGATCGTTGTCAAAGCTAGTAGACTACCTTTGGATATATCGAGTTGAAAATTTTTGCCTTGTAGGCAGGATTTCCGAGGCCGCAGCAATTTTCGGAGTTAGCAACGATTTCTTGCTTAGCTTCATCTTTTCGATAAGGTTTCGGAGAGAATTAAGGAACTACTTGGGCGGCTCTACCTCCAGACGAACTTGCTCTTGTTTACATTGTAGTGCAATACCATTAAAGAACAGGAGCAAACCGTTGCCATGGTGACGTACTGCGTCAATGTGGCAGTGCATTCGATGATAAGGGCATTTGGTTCGCATAGAAACGATCGTGTTGAACTGTGTCATGAAATGAAAGTGTGTATCCCAATTAGTTCCTCTTAAAAGATCAACTCTCAGACTTTTTTTTCTCGGCTGGACACTATAGTTATTCTACTTATTTCTTTGTTTTCTCGGTTAATTCAGTGCCGGATATATACTGATCAGTTCATATGTACGATCTGTAAAACATAAAAGTGGGGTAGAGGCAGAAGATGATTGTGAGGTTTTTAAGAAAGAAGATTAGTTAGGATTAAAAGGATAAAGGACAAAGCTCTTGGCGCTGAACGATTCCTGAAGGATGCCCCATGCCTTCTACTTTAAAGTATCGTTTGATGTGACTAAATGTATATCTGGCCCAAATAATCTGGCCCATGACTCGCCGTGGCAAGCCGATGTCGAATCAGTGCTGCTGTCCTCCCAGACAGGTCTAATAATAATTTTCCGGCTCCATAGGGATGGAAGGCTTGGTGGGTTTGGAGTGCAGGATCGAACCCATGTGTATTGAAGGCGCCTCCAACTACTCCGCTACCTGTACTCCATAGTTAGGGTAAGCACAGTGTAACTGGGGCATATTGGTCGTATGATTACGTCCTACTGTGGATTTTTTTTGGTTTAAACTTGCTATTTCCGCATTTGGTTTATAACTGCTGGAATTCTTGTTTAAGCAATAGCTTTTTTTTCTATAGAAGCGCCTTCTAGTGCAACATTTGGAAACCGAAGCTGGTTTTTTCCCAACTGTTGCTAACTTGTCGATAACTAAAGTTTTTGAGGAAACTTGAGGAGAGGAAAGGTGATAGGCGTATAGAAGAGATTTGCTTTAGCTATTCAGGAGTATTCATGGTCCGTTTGAAATTATTTTTTTAAGGCTGTTTGGAACTAGAATGCCGAGAAGAAATAAGAACAGAATCTAAATTTTTGGACTCTCCAACGAAATTCCGGTAGTTACAAACTCCAGCAAAGCAATCAGAGAGGATATCATCGTGCTCTAATGAATTTAATGTCTCTTGTTCAGTTACTAGCATTCTAGAAGCACAAACTTGGTGGATAAAGGATAAAGCTCTCGGCGTTGATCATTCCCTGAGGGATGCGTCATGAATTCGACTTCATTAAGCATCGTTTGGAGGTGACTGAATGCATATCGGGTCTTTACAATGATTGGCAGTGGCCTATAGATGTATCGAGCCAGTGCTGCTATCCTCCCGGATAGCTCTAGTACCAATTTGCCGACCTCGGAGGAATGGAAGGCTTGGCCGGCCGTGGGCGCGGGGTTTGATTCTACGTGTGTTGCAGAACGCCTCCGACCACTGCGTCACACGCGCCCAAAGACACGAACTTGGACAGAAAAATTGAAAAATAGCTGCGGTGGCTTCGAGGAAATCGGAATTTCATCATGATAAAACAAAAAAGGCTTTTGTTCTGTGGAAAAACAGTTGTAATGTTATACCTTTTTATTTTCTGCCTACTATAATTTCGCGGCAGGGTACTAAGCGAAATACAACCACAACGTTGCTGAGATATTTGCAGAACTCTGGATCGCAGGTGTCTATGGTGGGGAACGAACGCGCTATTGTCCTTTCCGGGGAGTAACGCGTTCACCACCACACCATGCTTTTCCTTCGTTTCGCCTGTCTCTCAGCTATTTCTATCGATCTTTGCCACAGCAGTCACCCGTCTGCGGGATTGTCAGTTGTAAGTTTTAATAAATCCTATTGTAATCAGTGATATTTCAAACCCTAAGTGTTGGTAATTTAGTTCCTCGATGCTTTTCGATTTCTTTAAACTTTACTTCATATTTCTCATCTCATTCATTGATCATACAATGTAGGCTAACCCAATGTGGTTTACCTCATATGGAGGTGGAGGGTAAGCAAGAAGTGGTTATTGATGCAGTCCATCAGGAAGCAAGCCGTTGGTTCGACTCCTTCTCCAACACTCGCATCCAATTCACTTGGGAACGCCCTAGTTTCTCCATCCTCAAGATTACAAGAGAGTCGGCTCTACCAGCATTATATGAGATAAAGAATAAATCCTCAAGCAGCCGTCGAGACAACCCGCTAGGATCCGCACAATAGATGTGATAACTGGTCATACGAAAAAGGTGTGCAGACCAAATATTTAGACTCAAAGTATTCAGAAATTCGCTCAGAGATGACTCAGTGTCATTTTTGAAAAGGTGATGAGAAGTTTTTCATCATCAAGCAAGCAATGAGTCACTGTCCGCGATTTTCTCCTACATCTTGCTTCCACTCCTGTTGAAGTGAGGACCTCTCAGCGACAGTGTCGTGATTGTTCGATTCGGGACTTTCTCCTCATTAGTAGAGGTAGCGTCCACCCGACTGCGCTGAACGAGAGCGGCCGATTCGTCAACTTTTCACAGCATCTGTGATTTACTGTATGAACGTGTGAATTAATGTGTATGGAGCCGATAGAGTCTTGCTTGCCGTGGCCTCCCGATATAGCTCGTTATTTTTTCTCATGTTTCCAGAACAGTCTTGTATTACTTGCTGACCTCGGATCGCTAGAATGCTTGGTTAGCCCGGGGCAAGGGAATGAACCAAAGACCACAATTTTTGTTGTAGTACACCTCTAACCACTGCTCTACATGCACCTTCCATTCATAATGAAAGAAAGTTATCTCTCATTTTATTGACTGTATCGTCTTTTCAACTTTTTGCCTTTTTTTCATCCATTCATTGTAGGTAAGGAAACTGCTTACAATTAAGGTTTTTAGAGAGCTAACGGCTTTCTGTAAGTGGAACTTCAGAGGTAACCTCTGTCCACCAGCGAAAATGGAAGAAAAATGTTTTTAACGATGAAAAAAAACATTGAAAAACATGAACGAATACTCTTTTTCATATTCCCAGTCCATCCTCCTTCTTCATACCACTAACGTCCATCACAAAAGTTTTATTTGTTTCGATGACGTTGAGATATTTGCAAAAGTCCGGATCGCATGTGTCTGCGGTGGGGAACGAACGCGCTGTTGTCCTTTCCGGGGGTAACGCGTTCACTACCACACCATGCGGGTCCTTCATTTCGCCTGTCTCTCAGCTAGTTCTGTCGATCTTTTTTTCGACCTAGTTTTATTTGTATTTATTCTAATTTACCTTCATTAGGTTAGTGTCAGTTACTGTAACCAGCAGTCAATCAGTAGTTCTGTGAATTCTTTCTCCCACGAAACTGCTGCGTAATGGTGATGGTGGCCTTTTCGTTTCTCCGTGCTCGTTCGACATATATGACAAAGACGCTTTTGTTGCGAGCATGACGATAGAAAAGCAAATACAATGCACCTCAACTATTTATGACTGCAGTGAAATGAAACGCCCACCTCTGATACGCGGAAAACTCGTCCGCACTTTCATGAAAAATTGACAAATAGATACATGTGTTAACCAATTGAGTCATATATACGATTCCGTCTACATTTTCCTGGTAGCCTCGAATTAGAGTCTTGTATTCTGAAATACATTTATTCGATCTATTTCATGTCTTTCTTGTTTTACAGCATTTTCTGCACTTAGATTATCCATAGTTATTCGCATGAGAAGAGTTTATAGATTTTTTGAATACCGTACCGTAAATTGCTTTATTAAATCAAATTTCTAGTGTAAATATGGGATTATCGATCGGATACAGACATGTGAGAACATATTCTATTGAAGTAGGACCAAATAAAATAACAAAAACGATTCGCATGAAGGTGTTCTTTGTCTGTAAAGTGTTTGGTTGGTTGGCTTGCAGTACACATGGGATCGATCTTTACGCAAATGGCCCGCCAAGCCTTCCATCCCTCTGGAGTCGGCAAATTGGTACCAGACACTGACTCGATACACCACAAGTTATTGTAAACGCCAGATATGCCTTAAATCACCTCCAAACGTTGCTTAATGAAGTCGAAGGCATGGCGCATTCTTCAGTCACCGATCAGTGCCGAGAGCTTTATCATTCTGTGTTGACAAAACTGTTGAGAAAGGTTGTTTACTTCGTTCACTTCATTTGGTGCATCTGTTACTGTTATTAAAATTCTATAACCTTTTTTTGCTTCATATTTCTCTAACTCGTTCCATCTACGAGCAGATCCGCCTTTTTTTTTAAATCTCCAGTCCCTTTCAATTGTCGGGAATACGATCTTCGCCGGTGTGTTTTTAGAGCGCTCCTTCGACAGTGAATCAATAACGAACTCGTTTTCCTTTTCTTTTAGAAATGGGACTTTTTCGAACTTCTTACCAGACTGAATTCTTATGCCATTTTTAAGACGAATATTATAAAAAATCCTCCCAACGGTTTACCGCCTCATCGTGGCTGGGAGGTGTTCCTGGATGTCGGATTGTGATGTACAGAGAGGAATCATCACCTGGCAGGGTCTTCCAATCAAAGGAGTCCGGCGTTTCCATCAGGAAGCCCAGCTAAGAGTAAACCAATACCGGGATCCACCACCGTGCTAGTATCAAAGTCGCATGGTGGTAAATCTTCCTCTGGTCCACAAGGACTGCGACTGCCTGCCGTGGTTACGACCTGGAGCAGACTTTGGCCAGGCTGTCCTCAGGATTCTTTAAGGAACTGTATTACTTAGCGGTTCTGGTATTTGACAAGCGAAACCTTGTTGACAGGGCTACTGTTCTAGGTAATTGTAGAACACCAAAAAGGTGATACACCTGCATCTGTTGTGCTTCGGGTTTCTGTAAGGGAAATCCATGTAAAAAATTTATGCAACTATAAATTACTTACTAATTACTTACTTTACCAGCAGTAGTTTTTGTTCATTAGTTATTCTGTGTGATTACTAAAAACTTAAAGTGGTTTTTTTCTGAACAAATTTCATCAAACGTAGTCGGTCCATCTATGGGTATAGTCAGTGCCGTAATCGTGGAATCCACCAGGCTGCTTATTTTTCTTCTAAGGTGGTAATATAAAGGAACTAATACTAGAAGTTTTTGTAACGTGTTACCGAATGAGTGAGTGTGTCCCACTGGACAACTCTTGTACACGACGAGGACGAATGGTGACTTTACTAGCACCCACTCGAATCGGTTAATAAGAAACGGGATTGTGGTTGACTTTTCGAAAATCAATGTGTAGGCCAAATATATACTTAATCACCTAGAATCCTATGTATGGAGTCAAATGCATGCCGCCACTGAGGTATTGATCAACTTCGGACGCTTGACTCTTTATCCTTTACTCATTCTCATTTTCTTGCCTTAACATGTGTTGTGACTTCCTGTGTAATTTGTACTAGTATTAAGTAATGATGAAACTCTAACATATAGCTCCGCCTACTTTCGTGAGGACCTCATGCTGGGCTCGGTATGCCGTTCCCTAGCAACTTGATTCAATACTACACTCCCTCTTCAGTTCAGAAGAAGCCTATCTATAGATGGGCATTTTTTCTTTCATAACTTCTTCCCATTCTACGCTAGCTTCTATCCATTAACAATTACGGTGGCTAAAGGCAGTTTACGAGTAACATCCTTTAAACATTATTTTATGTCGGGATCTTCCATTCCTTTTTCTTTGGTTTACAATTAATCTCCACCAGTAAAACGTTATTGAGAACCATTTACGATCGCTATAAAGTTGTCATTTCTCTGATTAATTGCTTGTCAACTGGAATGTGAAATCAAGCAGAAATTGAAGGGACTTCGTACTGGTTTCTAATTGGAAGAAATCAGTGCTACTTTTTTTAATAGCTGGAAAGACCGACTTTCTATAAACCTCAGCATAAATAGTTGATATATTTATTTATATGATCTTATAAACTGTTCTTGTTGAGCCGAGGTATGTGAAGTTGGTATAGGTCTTTGTTGTCGTTGTCGTTGTTGTTGTTGTCGTTGCTGTTGGTGTTGCTGGTCGACGGCGAGGCTTAGGGGATTTCGTCTCCCTCAGAGCCGTGCTCTTTCGAGTGGAATATGGGAGTCTTCACATTGGCTCAAAAAGATCAGTTTATAAGATCGTACAAATAAACATTTCTTTTTCTTCAACCTAGCACTTCGCATTTAGATCTAACGTTTAACGAATAGTTTTGTATAGAAAGTTTCGCTAGACATCACCTGGTCATATAAGGTGTTATCTCGTCGCTTATTCAATAACTCGAGCAGAAACCTGTAAAGTCTTCATGCATCTCATCTTTATCACATGTGCAGTTTAACACAAATTGCCTAATGATGTTAGTTGGCTCGAAGGACACGAAGAGCACCACACTTTTCGCGGCAGACATTTTTTATCCGGTTCTTAGTGAGTTTCATTGTTTTTTGGAAGCAGAATTGCTATGGCTCCTAGTCGACCGAGCTCTCTGCCGTGAGTGCTTTGGTTACCACTCGTGGGTGGTTGTCGCTAGAATTGGTTGTTATTGATTCAACTATGGATAGTTTTAGAAGATGCGATCAGATCGTGAAACCATTAGATATCAATACCTCTTAGAAACTTTTGGGATTTTGAATCATGAGTGGGAAATGTTTTTCTCTTCCTTTCACAAAGAGATCCTGACTAGAGGGAAAGTTGAAGTGTCCACGAACGTGACTGACCGCTGAATCCATTTGAAACCGGTTGAAAAGTGGATGACAATATTCCTGAATTAAGAGAATTGAGGTCGAGTGCCTCCTAGTATTTCCGGTTTTCTTGGAGTTTTTAAAAAATTCCCGGCGAAATCTCTGACTTTGTTGACCTTTTATTCTCGATTTTTTTCCACAAGTTGAGATATTTGCTCAATAAGTTGAGTTATTTCTAGTTACTAATGTTTTTAAAGAAGAAACTGAAATATAACTTTAATGATGCTGAGATATTCGCAAAACTCCTGACCGCAGGTGTATGCGGTGGGGAACGAACGCGTCATTGTCCTTTCCGGGGAGTAACACGTTCACCACCACACCATGCGGGTCCTTCGTTTCACCTGTCTCTCAGCTAGTTCTATCGATCTTTTGCCATCAGCAATCACCCGTCAGCGGGATTGATCTGGGGAACCCAAATCAGAAATGAACCCAGTTAAGCTGAGGCTGCACTTATAATCACAATCTTAACCCTTTTATTTACTGCCTATTCTTTTTTAACGGTAGTCACATGCGGTCCGGAGTTCTGCAAATATCTCAGCATTATTAAAGTTATATTTCGCAATGTATAACCTGCCGTTAAAAAAGAATCGGCAGTAAATAAAAGGGTTAAGATCGTGATTATAACTGCAGCCTCAGCTTAACTGGGTTCGTTACCGATTTGGGCTCTCCAGATCAATCTCGCTGACGGGTGATTGCCGATGGCAAAAGATCGATAGAACTAGCTGAGAGACAGGTGAAACGAATGAGCCGCATGGTGTGGTGGTGAACGCGTTACTCCCCGGAAAGGACAATACCGCGTTCGTTCCCCACCGCAGACATCTGCGGTCCAAAATTTTGAAAATATCTCAGCATCATTGAAGAAAGTGAGTCCAGGTTCTAATTATATGGCTTGTATATAATTGGTGCTTATTGATTATGCACATTTCACATTGGTCACATTTTTACATTGGGGCGAATAGCACAATGGTAGTGATGTCCGTCATCACAAGCGTAATACTAGCTCGATTCCACTCCGGGTCAACCAAGCCTCTCATCCCTCTGGAGTCGGGAAATTGGTACCACACCTGTCTGGGAAAAAATCGCTTTCTGCAATTTAATTGGGAACACTCCAACGCGGATGGACTCCAGGGAGAATTGCTCGACCAGGATTCTATGACATTCAAGATGAAATGAAAATCCGCAAGCAGCAGTCGAAGCCACACGTAAAAACTTGGGAGATCTTCGTGAGCAATGAATTCGAGGAAACGAATTGAGTGTGAGAAGTGCTGGGATCCGCACAGTAGACGTGAAGATGGGCTAAAATAAAATAAAATGATAAAAATATTCCACATAAACCACTTCGCGACCGCGATGCGACACCGCTGACAACGCTTGTTCAAATAACTTCCTTGTATTTACTTTTTAAAGGTGGACGTTGATAGAGCATTCATTACTTTCCCAGGGTTGTCAGTAAATTTCATCTCCTTCTAATGGCTGTAATTAAACGTGTCGTCTCTATTCGATAAATATTTGCTTGGCGTCAAAGCGAAATACCTAATTTGAATTTCGATCATGGGGTCTTAATCGTAGTTTACTTTGTAGGCGAGGTGAGACCTCGTGGCGAGTTCTTTGGCAAACATTCCATTAACAACGGCCTGTTCCGTAAGAGTTGTTTATCAGACCATCTAAACAAATCATTTCCAATAGATCTGAGGTCTAGTGGCAAGACGACTCACACTAGGTTTTGACACTCTCTTCTTCATCGATAAATCCACGGACGGATGGATGGTCTTGGATATGAAGAATTGTATGGGGCCATGCACAATTTCTATCCTACTGCTGGTTCGGATAGATTTTCTTTTTGCCTGTGTACATGAGAAAGTCGCGTAGCCTTTCCATGGCCATCACCATGTCCATGCACTGAGCGTCACGGATCGAAGGGACGTTTGAGGCGCTACGAGCGTTTGGTTTTCTCTTGGACGACAACGATTTCTGACATTGGTTTGCTTTCATGATAGTTGTGCTTCCGAATGAAGAATTAATTCCCTTTCAGAACATAGGCTAGTTTCAAAATGGCAGCATTCAAATCCCACTC
Source organism: Angiostrongylus costaricensis (assembly GCA_900624975.1). Lineage (NCBI taxonomy): Eukaryota > Metazoa > Nematoda > Chromadorea > Rhabditida > Metastrongylidae > Angiostrongylus > Angiostrongylus costaricensis. The sequence goes on from UYYA01004363.1 coordinate 66,677, forward strand.
ACCGGGCTTTGGCATAGCATAGCATGTTTCTGCTAGGCTTTCTAACTCAAACATTTTTTACTCAAGTTATCCCGTTTCAGCATTAAGAACTTCTTGCCCTGCATTGCAGTACGACACCAATAATCCCACCTACCCACAACTGTGCGGGAATCACTAAAGAGGAAGCAGTGGTGGCAAGAATTTATCGTTGTCCACGGTTTTCAACTACTCTTCTTCTGTATTCTGATGATTTTCGTAATCGGGCAGATAAAAATTTTTCTTCGATTGATGATTTGACAGTCAGATCATATAAAATGTATAAAACAGAGAGAGAAAATATAGAAAACTGGTTTTAATTTCTGAGCGCCTATCTGTATCGGAACAAAAACTACCACATTACAAAATGGTTTCACTTTTCAAGTAAGAGAAAGAATGTAGTCATCTTACCTACTTATTTGATACTTGAACGGCACGTCCTCACTGGTTGTGGAGGTCCCAGCATAATAACCATTTTTCGGAGATTTACTGGTTAAGCCATTGTGGTTCCTTGGAATCCCGAGATCAGCCTGACCAAAGTGTGCCCCCCTCCCCGGCTTCATCACCTCAGGCAGTCGCAACCCTTGTGGATCAAATGGAGATTTACCATCACGCGACTTTGATACTAGGACGGTGGTGGATCCTGGTATTGGTTTACTCTTAGCTAGGCTTCCTGATGGAAACGCCGGACTTCTCTGATTAGAAGACCCTGCCAGGTTTCCTCGCTGTACATCACAGTCCGACACCCAGGAACACTTCCCAGCCACGATGTGTCGGTAAACCGTTGGGGGGAATGTAGCTATCAAGCAGTAGAAAGATAGTGGTTATTTGTTATCGTTGTTGTTAATCGTTCACATCTGAAGATGGCACTTTCTATAAATTCTAAGTTATCGTACTTAAAGCGGATATCAGTGCTCCTAAGAGGAAAGAAAAATAAAGGAACTCCTTAACACGACGTATTCGAGGATTCCAATGGAGGATACTATTTGGTGATAGCACAGTTTACCTAAAGTTACAAAGGGAGGGTAATACTCTAAAACGACCGTGCTGCTACTTCTTTCAATGGCACCTCGTTTAGTTGGTCTTTCGTTTCCCATGAAATAAAGACTACTTTTCTCTTAAAGTGGACAGGTTTAGAGTGAAAGAGAAAGTTGTTTCAGCCGACGAACTAGTACCAAGCACAATGGAGACGAGAAGTTGTTGGTAACATCATCTGCAGTCATGAATGAATGACACAAAATCCAACAGTGCCCTCCAATGTGACATGAATGTTGGAAATCGTTTGCCATTTCAGGAAACTCGCTAGCCTTTGGACAGAAAATAAAAAGGGAACATGATAAAAGAAAAAACGGTCGTATTAATCTACAATGCATCGGGGTTCACAATGCATCCGACTCCAACCAAGGCTTCATGTAAGTGATTGAGCGCATATTTTGGCTTGAGAATAACTCGTGATGGCGTATCCATATATCTTGCCAGTGCTTTTATCCTTTCCAGACAAATCAACCATAAATTTGGCGGCCACAAAGGGATGGTGGACTTGGTTTGCTAAATTCTTGGGGTAGAACAAACGGCCGTGCGAGTATTGCGGAGTACATCTAACCATTGCGCTGCTTTTTAGGGGCGGTAGCAAATTCCTCCTATATAGGAAGGTTACAATAGCACGAAGCATTATCATTCTATTTCTCAAGACTATAACGATGGAGACTTGAAGGCTACAGCTATCATCTTATCGCTAAAATCAAAGTCACACGTGAAAAACCTCTTGGACGTGTTTCTTTCATTGCCGTCAAAATTCTTGAACGAATTGCCAAGTGAGAGAATTGAATATTCTATCGTCATATCGGATATCACTTGCATCCACATCTTTAATGAACGGTTTTTCAGTCTTGAAATCGAAACTGTGCTACCATAACCCCAAGGAGAACACTGCATAAATTTACATACATATTGATTGTGCATTGTTTTCTTGAACTCTCTAGAATTCTAACTTAATTTCGTGCTTTTTCTATAACCTTATTCGACATTTTTTAGACGGAGAGCCTTCTTGTCCGTACTATGTGTGTGTGCTTGTTTGTTTGTTTTTTATTGCAAAAATCCCATCCAATCCCAAAATCCAAAGTCACATTGATCAATCACGCTAACGGGTAAATGCTGATGGTACTGATCGATAGAACTAGCTGACAGACAGGCGAAACGAAGGGCCTGCATGGTGTGGTGGTAAACGCGTTAGTTCCCGGAAAGGGTAATAGCGCGTTCGTTACCCACCAAAGACGTCTACGGTCCGGAGTTTTGCAAGTGTCTCAGCGTCATTGTGATTCTATCACACATAATGCCCTGCTGTGGAAAATTAGAATAGACAGTAAATAAAAAGTTAACATTGTGATTTTCTGGTCGAGTTTCGTTTTCGTTCAAGGCTGTCTTAATATGCAATATTTAACAAGGAAAAAAAAGATTAGTAGAATAAATTTTGCAAAAAAAGTAGAGAAACGTTGGAATGATGACCCTCGATTGTGAATATTTCATTCTTGGTTTTTTTTTCTGGAAGGAGAATTTCGTCATGATATCACTCCGTTATGGATGGCTCTTTTGTTGGTGAGAGCAACTGTCTAAACCTTTCTCTGATGACGGTTCAGTGTCTCGTTAACGATAAAAATGATTGTCAACTGTTTGTTCAGCTCCTCCGTCAGCAAACACAGCACCCTACTTTTGATTTCTGTCAATTTTTGACTGAACTTGAGGATTTTTGAACGAAATGAATTGATTTCGATTGGCCTTTGCCCACTCTCCAGTAACCCAATAGCTCCATCCAAGCACGAAGTTCTTACCAAACATTTATTTTGCTGACGTTTTGACGTCCTCGTCTTCCTCAAAGCCGATGATCCGAGTCAATGGTCCACAGTCGTTCGTCGTCTCGATATAGTGTCTTCGTCGCCGTATCGAGTCGAATCTTCTTCGCTGAGGAACAATCTGAGGAAATTTATTGATTATTCACGCCGTGGTCAAGTGAAAGTTGGTTTAGTAAGGTATTTTCTTTTTTGTTCGACATCTCCAAATATTGGTGCTATTTCTCTGATAACGGTAGATTGGTTTATTGATTGCTTGTACTGAAATTGCGGATTACGGTAGTTAGTTTTCTTCATGGAGTTGTTTTATTCATCAGAATTGATTCACTTCTACGGTAACAGTGTTATCAGTCAGCTGACAGCACAATGTTTTGTTCAGTGAATAATTCTCATAGTTCTTCGTTACCCTACAAACTCTTCACACAGCGATTTTTCCACTGTCACCGATTACTGCATTCTTGAAAATTTTTTTTATGATTTCACTAGAAACACCTGTCCTCTCAGTGCTTACTCCATTCTTCTTCGGGATACGGTGTCGTCAATGGCTGGCTAAAGCGGCAACTAGTCCTTTTTTCTCGTACGCTAACAAGTTTTTATATTAACGTAAGCTACGTAAATCTTACACAATTACGATTCTTTGTGGAGCAAACATTACTAGTTCCATCAGCATTTATTTTTCACGTATAAGCTTCTTACTATGATTTTTCCATTTTTCTTTTGTTAGAGGATTTTTTATACAGTAATGACGTCATCTGCCAAGCCGTTTTTTGTGATGAAGCATGTCTATTTTTTACGTACTGAGCAGTCAACTAATCCATTAAGAATTGCTTATATAATTTTTCATTGGGCGCGTGTGACGCAGTGATAGGAGGCGCCCTGTAACACACACGTGGAATCGGTCTCCACTCCCAAGTTCCACCAACCCTTCCATCCCTCCGGAGTCGGCAAATTGCTGCCAGACCTGTCTGGGAGGATAGCAGCACTGGCTTGATACATCGATAGGTCACCGCGAGTCATTCTAAAGGCCAGATATGCATTCAGTAACCTCCAAACAATGCTTAATGAAGTCGAAGGCATGGCGCATTCCTCAGGGATTGATCAACGCCGAGGTTTTTATCCTCATTTTTAATTTTTCATTGTATTTAATGAAGTCGGGAAGAACTCAAAGGCGAGAAATGTGATTTTCTTGTTGTGATTCACATTTTTAATGGTGGAAGTCCATGAGTTCATCAACTATGAAGAGGACAATGCTCTTAAACCGCTGACACTGTCACAGTACAGTCCTTTTCCTTTCTCGTAGTGTCGACCTTGTTTTCGCTTCGCTTCAAAGTAGGCCTGATAATCAGTTATCTTCCTGTTTATAAACTTCACGGTATTTAAAAAAAAGCAAAAATGAATAGGTGTACAATGAGCAGGCAGGACTTTTATCCTATCGCTAATAACGACGAAATGGCTGATACTACTATCAAACATTCCAGATCACGTGTGTTAGAGTTGGGGCGAAATGATGACAACAAGTCCAATTCGCCGACAAATCCGCGAAACTCGGCCAATCCGTTCATTAGTGGATTCGATTGCTTTTTAGTTTTAATCATCTTTTAGAGTAGAACTCATAATTTGTTTCCTTTTTGATTAATTGTTGAGGTATGCGTCTGTTTTTCTCTCTCTCTGTCTGTTTCACACAGAAGAAAGTACTTCAAAGAAGCTCTCAGATTTAATATTGAGGGAATCACCCATTTTTATTTATCATTTATATGGTTAAACGTCAACGATATTAAAAATTCAGATTTTTGTATCGCAACGCAACATTCTATTGTTGGTGTAAGGCATTGAGGAGTTCGTTTCAGGATTCTCCTATGCGCTTGCACGGTTCGTCGGCGAGCAGTGCATCTGTGGCAAGTCGTTTATACGGTACTCGTTCGCGTCGTGATTCTCTTGGCTCGGATCCTGAATTGATTTCGTTTTCCGATTCCGATATGCACGACATAACAAATCAGGTAGATCTTTTTTTCATTTGAATGTCTGAAGAAACACAAATGCAGGTATCCGAAAATCCTGTTATGGTCGGCATTCATTCAAAGTGTTCTTATGATGTTCGCCATTCTATGTGATTATGATGCGCCTTGCGGCAATTCATACCTTTTTATTCCATCTTCTCTTTATTTTTCTCATAACAAGTTTGTGTAAAGCGTTGTCCTATGTTTTTCTTCATCCTTACATTTCTTTGTTTGTGGATGTAGGCCATTCAGGTACCGTATGCATCCGTGTAAACTTGTTCCTGAATGTGATTCCGAGATATGCGAGAGCTACAAATCATCCAATGTATAATCCGGGAAACTTAAAGCTCTTCAACTGAAGACACGTCTATCCCATGAATCATGCATAGCTATTTATTAAGTCATTGTTAAATTACCAACATTTTTTGTCTTGTACTTGCTTACAAAACTCATGAGTTACAATCCTTTGATGATTTTGCTTTCACCGGTCCATCATTGTTCGAGGTTAGACCGATCATTAGGTGTTCAGACTGGAGTAACATGGTTTTAATCCTAATGCATTCCTAGTTGTTGAAACACCTTCCATTCCATCTTACCAACACCTAGATGTTCCTCGATCGTATACGTAACGCGCGTCCTAACAGCACTTACGCGATCGAGCTCTTCGACTTCACTGTCCTTTACTGAAATGTGTCGAAGTACTCCGCTATGCAAGTCGTCTTCGAACTCCTTATACAACACTAGGGAGCAATAAACAGATATGTTACAAAGTGCTCAATCTTAGAGATGGTACAGAAAATGCTACGCGCAAATGAAAGAGCTGGCAATGAGACAGCGAGTGGCGGGAAGCCTTGTCATTGCATTTATGTCTAAGGTGGTTCTGAGATATGTGAGAGCTACCAGTAACCGATCTCTGGCCATTACTCTACCGTAGATATATAGATGATTGTTTTTTCATGTGCTCCACACAAGAGATGGACAAGGTTCCGAGTTACCTGATGAAGAGTACAAGAGCACGTTTAGTTTACCTGAGGGAAATCGAGAGAAAACTGACTTTCATTACTCAACATTAAAATTAACCTATCCGAAAACGGCTACACCACGAAATGATACCGAAAGACAGTTAGTAAGAAGGTACTGCTTCACTGCCTCTTCTCTCATCTCTCACACAAAAAGTGCACTCGTAAGAAACATGTTTCGAACAGCCACCAGCTTGCACACAGGAGGAGAGTAGAGGGAAGAATGCTTGAAGTCGGAGCGTCAAGTAGCCATTTCGAATGGTTACGAAACTGTAGCTCCTCGGAGTAGCTGTAGGGGAAAAACCCCGCCGCGAAACGGTAATTCTAGCAATAATAGGGTGCCATTTATGTTACTCTTTATTACCACTGAAGTAGATCCAGCCATTAAATGTAGTCTGAAAATAGCCGGGTCTAGAGAATTCGGTATCAGTGATTGAAATAATCGAACACTCAGAGATAGCAGCTACTTCATAACGCTAGTATGACCGTCCAGGCACAACGAAAATATGCATCATATTCCCTAATGGTAGAGATGGTGATTGCATGAGTTTGAGCACAGTTTATCGAATCTCTTGTGACGGGTTTGGCGACGAATGTATTGGCGATATGGGCAGACTACTCTCTGTCCGTATAAATGAACACCTAGTCGGTAAATTTAGAACTAAATAGATATTTTAACTTTTTATTTGCTGCCTACTACAATTTTCACGGCGCGATATTATGCGAATTACAACCACGGTGATGCTGAGATATTTGCAAAACTCTGGGATGCAGGTGTCTGCGGTGGGAAACGATCGCGATATTAGCCTTTCCGTGGGCTAACGCGTTCATCACCACACTACGTGGGTCCTTCGTTTCCCTGGTTATCTCAGCATCATTGTGGTTAAATACATACTCCACAAGGCGCGCGTAGAACAAATGGGAGACACATCGGGAAGGTTTCGAAGTAGAAATTACCATCTTCGCAAAAGAATCAACATCGCCGCGCAAAACTCTCGAAGCATTCTGAATAGGCTTCAGGATTGCAAAAATAAACGGTAGGAAGGAATATCTTGTAATCACGTGGTCTCACCCAGTATCTCAAACTGGTATTTTAATGTTAAAGAGGCACATCGGCGTGAACTCTGTGTGGTTGGTCTCCACGTGAAATACTCCATGGAAAACTCGTAGAAAGGGTGAACGTGCGAGGAATATACTCTGTTTTCAATGTGATCGAAGTATAGGTTTCACTATTTTTCTGTGGAGGTTGTGTAGTACTAACTGGATTGCAGTAAACTTGAACTTTCCAGGCTCTGTAGGAGACAAAATCCGCCGAAATTTTGGAATTTAGCTAGTAAAGAGTAGTGAAACAACCTCATTTGAGCTTATTAAGTGGGCGGCGATTTACCATAACTTGTAATCTTCGTTTAGCCTCTTTGTTATCGTTCCCTACACCTAGCGCTGCGCCACGTAGCCTTGTTGTTAAGCCTCTGAAAACAGTTGTTGATGTATGTGTTTTCTCAGCTAGTTCTTCTGTATTTAAGAGAATTTCGATCATGAAATAAACATACTGCTCTCTATTGACCGGACTGTTTGTTTCGCTAGTGCATTTTCAGTCAATAATGGATTCACTTCATTGTTTTACTATTCTGAGTTTAATCACTTCTGGCCGTCAGTTCTTATGTTTTCACTTCCCTTGTCCTCTACCAAAAATTGTCCTAAAATTTCATTGACTATGTCATGCGATAAGAAGATTATCAGCTGCATTGATCACGTGATTTTCAATGATCTGGCGTTTAGGCCGCTGATCGTTTTGATTTTGCTTCAGTTCTAAAGTTAATCTGACAGCTGGCGAATGCAAACAGCACCAGCTGGTGATTTCTCGGAGAAAAAACAGCTGTCCGATATGTTCCTTGGAACCATTGCACTGCTGCAGAAAACAGATGTTCATTTTCTGATAACGTTTTTCATTGTTTCGGTGGACTATCGGCCATTTGTCATCAAATCGTGGAACGCCTATATCCTTTAGATTTGAGCACTTTACATAAATCGAACTTTTAAGAATGACTAACATTTCTTGCTTAAACTCTTTTTCTTCTCTCGAAGTTTATTGACAGATTGTCTCTAATCGATGTTAAAGCGTTATCGAACTAATGACGCGCGCTAGCGATAGCGCGCGTTAACGCTGATGAACAGGAAACCAGCGAAGATCTAGTGTAGTGTTCAACAAAGATAGCAAAACTTGATGGAGAACAGAAGAGAGTACTTTGTAATATTTGATTCTCCTGGGTCTGTTATTTAAATAACGATTGTATGGAATATCCTTAAATATACTTCATTTATCTCAGTGTTCTTCTCTTCTGAATTGCATTTTTTGAATACAGAAAACAATCCAATCCTGTAAGAACTTATGTGGACTAAGCAATATATTATGCGTATCTACAATGTATTTGCAATATCACGAGCGTGATGCTAGTTCGATTCCGCCCCGAGCCAAGCAGGCCTCTCCTCTCTCCGGGGTCGGGAAATTGGTAGCGGACTTGTCTCGGAAAAAATCACTCTCGGCAGTTCAACTGGGAACGTTCTAGCCCGACTATCTTAGAGTTCCATGGGGAATTGCTCGACTAGCATTTTTGACATTCAAGATGAAATGAAAATCTTCAAGCAGCAACCGAAGCCACACGTAAAGTTGGAAGATTTTCACGTATGATGGATGCGAGGAAACGAATTGAATGTGAGAGGTGCTGGGATCCGCACACTAGACGTGAGGACGGGTCAAATAATAAATAAATGAAACAGATTTACAGTATGTATTTTTTTTCTTTCACGGATCCTCCTCATATGAGTGATCCCGAGCCGGTTAGTCTCGAGGCTACGCGGCGCGTTCCCAGGTGACGGATAGGGGGTTAATCGCGGACCAAAAGCGGTCTTTGCTTCGCTGAGAGGCAGGTGGATCCAGGGGATGGACTCTCTGTTTCTGCTGCGCTGATTTGGAACATGCTTTCTGTATCTGCTAGGCGTATTCATGCATGTGTGTGTGGGTGCCTTCTTGCTTATGCGGATTGTATTCTACGAGTCAATTCGGCCAAAAGCCTGCAATCAAGTGACAGGGAAGAATGTGGGAGGCGGTTAGGAGTCGCCTCCAACAAATGAGCTCCATGTCCACTCTGGGAGAGCCTGGCAAGCTACCCGTGAGTATACCCAGCCTCCACGTTCAGAGCCTAGCGAGCTATACGTGGGTATCAAAAATGCTAAATACAGTAAAAAAAAAAAACGGGCCTCATTCCCCTGATCCCGAAAGAGACCCCAATTTCGTAGCGTTGGGTAAGACGAGTATGGAGAGGCTGTTAAAATCTCAGGGCCAATGGAAGCTGCCTGGATTTCACTATGGTGACAATCTGTACCTACAATGCACGTGCACTTGAATCCGAGTCCTCGGTAGAAGACTTGCTCATGCAAACAAAAACGATAAGGTACGACGTCATCGCCCTGGTCGAGACGAGAAGACGCCAGCCTTTCAACGCCGTCTATGACACCGGAGAAGTACTGTTCGTCGGAACATGCGACAGTAGAGGAGCCGGAGGCGTCGGCGTTCTCGTTAACACGAGTTTGTCTATGAACATCGATTCATTCGAACAACTTACAACCCGAATCGGACGTTTACGATTAAGAAGACGTGGATCAATTCCGGCTTTGACAATCTTCGTCGTTTACGCGCCAACATCAAACTGTGGCGAAGAAGTCGAAGCGTTCTATATCAACTTGGAGAAGTTCTACAGGGAAGACCACACATTCTTCTAGGTTAAATTGGAGATTTCAACGCCAGGATTGGACCAAGAAGAACTTCTGAGGAACGTCACATTGGAACTCGCGCATTCGAATGGAAAGAACAGAGTGAGCGGCTCTCTGAGCTTATCATGGCGACTAAGGCCATCCATGGTAACTCGCAGTTCCAAAAGCCCCACCCTCAGCGCTGCACGTGAGAGTCTCCCGATGGAGAGTACCATAACGAAATAGACCACATCATAGTAAATAGAAGGTTTTGCCTAACCGATAACGCTGTTGCCCTAAAATTCTACACGGAATCAGACCACCGTATCCTTCGTGCACGATTCTATTTCTCCCGGAAAGGAGAAAAAGTTGCTAAATTCCAAAACCGAAGTTCCAGACCCACCGCAAACTGGGATTTATTCAATTCATTAGCAGGCTGTTGGGAAGATGCTGTTGTCGATAACATCGACGAAGAATACGATCGGCTCATTCAACATCTTCACGTTAGCGCTGAGCTGAAAGCTGAGAGTTCGAAGGTCACCAAGAGATTTTGTTCGTATTTTTTTGAGCAAACGCGAGGTGTTATTGTTCTTTGTTCACGATTAAGCTGACGTTTCGGCGAATTTCGCCTTCTTCGGAGCCTGGAAGGGTCAAGTTGATAGCAACTCACTCGGCCAGACGCCTCCATAACCAAACAAGGAAACTCCAAACCAAGATTTCAAAAGGTGAGTGTGCAAAGCTGTGTTCAAAGTGATTGAAATCTTGGTTTGGAGTTTCCTTGTTTGGTTATGGAGGCGTCTGGCCGAGTGAGTTGGTATCAACTTGACCTTTCCAGGCTCTGAAGAAGGCGAAATTCGCCGAAACGTCAGCTTAATCGTGAACAAAGAACAATAACACCTCGCGTTTGCTCAAAAAAATACGAACAAAATCACTTGATCAATGCCGAGGTTAATAGAAAGTCGGTCGTGGCAGTCACCAAGAGATGTCTGTCTCCAGAAACACTCGAGCTAATACACCAGCGTGCAATTGTACCAACTGCAGGTAATCGCGTACTGACATATGAACTTGCAAAACAATGCAGACAGACGATAAAAGATGATCTTAAAGAGAGAAGAGCAGCAGCAATGGTCGAAGTTGCAGAGACTAGGAAAAGCATTCGCAAAGCACACCGAAGCTTTGCCGATTACAAGACCAAAATGATTGCTCTCCGGCGCCCAGACGGAACAGTTACAGCGTCCAGAAAGGCAGTGGAGAAAATCATTTACGAATACTACTCGGATCTCTTCGATAGCCACGTCCATCTTTCGTCATATGAAATAAAACAGGATGGATATGTTGTACCACCGGTTCTCCCTTCCGAAATCCGACATGTCATTTCGTCGGTGAAAAATCGAACAGCACCAGGTCTGGACAGGATAAGATCAGAAGACCTAAAGAACCTTCCGCCAGTAGTCGTAAACACACTGGCTCGGCTCTTCACACGTTACCTGTCTGAATGCAAGGTTCCTGCTCAGTGGAAGACCAGCAAGACCGTGCTATTACTCAAGAATAGTGACCTCTGTGATGTCGGCAACTATCGCCCAATCTGTTTGCTGTCTGTCGTCTATAAACTTTTCACTCGAGTCACCCTAAACAGGTTTGACACAACACTAGACGAGGGACAGCCATGTGAGCAAGCAGGGTTTCGAAGAGGATTTGGTACAATGGACCACATCCACGCGGTAACACGGCTTATTGAAGTATCGCGAGAGTACAAAAGACCGCTCTGTCTCACTTTCATCAATTTACAGAAGGCCTTTGATTCAGTTGAGATGTCAAGAAGTTCCTACTCAGTGCATAGAGATTCTTCGTGAGCTATACAAAAATTTCACAACCAAGATATCACCATTCTACAAAGATATTAACATTAACGTCAAAAGAGGAGTTAGGCAAGGCGATACCATCTCGCCAAAATTATTAACCGCCATCCTCGAGAACGTTATGGAAACATTGGGATGGGATAATAGGAATGAAAATCGATGGTCAGCAGTTACACCATCTTCGCTTTGCTGATGACATCGTTCTCACAACACCAAACATTCCAAGCCAAGCGGAACGTATGCTTGCCGACTTTGATAAAGCCTATGGAAAAACTGGTCTTCGACCAAATCTCACAGAAACGATGCTCATGAAGAACGGATTGGTTTCACATACCCCATTCACGCTCAACGGAACGAATATCTCCGAATGCTCCAGTTTTATGTATATAGGTCAGGAAATCAATATGATGAGCGACCTAGCTCCAGAGCTGACCAGAAGAAAACGAGCGGCTTGGTTAGCTTTCAAGAGCATCGAGGATGCAGTGAGGAGAACAAAGAACACCCAACTCCGTGCCCACCTTTTCGACTCAACGGTACTTCCTGTCTTAACGTATGCGTCAGAAACCTGGTCGCTGCGTAAGCAAGTTGAAAGCTCACTCGGCGTTATAGAACGCGCAGTCGAAAGGACGATGCTAGGAGTATCCCGTTCCACACAAGTAAGGGATGGGATCTGAAGTTCCAATCTGCGTCAACGATCAAAAATCAAAGATGTCGTTCTGTACGCCAAACAGTCGAAGATAAAGAGAGCCGGACACGTAATGCGTATGAATGACAACCGATGGACAAGAGCCGTTAGTGACTGGATTCCTTGGGATGTCAAACGTACTGCAGGAAGACCACCGACCCGATGGTCAGAGTTCTTCACGAGGAGCCTAGAAGAAAGATACGATGCTTGACGAATCCCTAAAGCGAGCAGAACCCACTGGGCTACACTCTTGCACGCGACAGGGAAAAATGGAAGATTTACTGGCTCCCGCTCGAGCCACTCGACGACCAACGGGACTACAGGTGATACAAGTGATTTTTTCTTTGATACGCTTACACCAGGTTAACAAATAATCTTCATTCAGCAAAAGTTTCGACGTCTTCGTCTTCATCAAATTCGATGACCTTAGTCGATGGTTCACGACCCTTCATACTTGTCATGTGGGGTCTTTGTATTCGTATCGAGTCTGATCTTCCACAATGAGGATATCTCGAATGAGGCACACTTACCTGGCGATGCTGTTTTATACAGAACAGTGAATGTTAATAACAGTTATTGTCTGGCGATAACAACTTGTTTTTCCGGGATAATCCACTCTGCAGAAGTCAGTATCATTATGAGCTAGTATAGAGGATAACAATATTTCAAAGCCGACTTTCCTTTAACCTCGATATGACTAATCAGTGGGAGATTCCACTTATCACTGTGGAAGATCCGATTCTATACGAAGACGAAGACGCCATATCGAGAAGGCGAACAACTGTGGACCATCGACTCGGATCGTCGGCTCTGATGAAGAAGAAAGAGGACGTCGAGACACTACCTGAATAAAAATTATTTATCAACCTCTGCTTATTAAGGAAGGAATGCATATTGATGCATATTGATTAGTCCTACTGAGGTTGAAACAAAGTCGATTTTGAAATATTATATTTATAATTTTTGGAGTAAATGAAAAGAATACGGTCAAGGATGTGTATAAATGCGGTAATACAAGAAGCCTGTGACCCATATGTAGCTCATAGTGTCCAAATAATGTTAGTTAGTTAGGTGAAAAAATTGCGTAAACCAATTTCTATTTGTTTTACCCAGTAGAAGAACAAATAATTGGAAAAATGTGGAATTTTCTAAAAATATTCTAGCTGTTCAAGACTAGGTTTCCTTAGATGACATAAGATTCTTTTCAAATTTTTCCAATAATTAATAATTATGAAAATCAATACTTCTGATTTCTAGCTTTAAATACGAAACGTTCCGGTGAATAGGAAGCGGAAAATTCCTCTAGAGAAATAACAGTGATGTTTTCCATATTTTCCAGGTTTTTTAAATACTGAACTATCGCTAAAGTGCTAAAGTTCAGTGAAAAGAGTCTTTCTAAGATCGAGCGATTTTGAATAGCGTTGATTCGTTTTTTCTTCCTGCTTTAAACATTTATAAATTGCACTTGAAACCCATTAGTTGCCTGGAATGAAACATTCCGGATTTCATAACTGTTGTGTAAATTGCGACTCGCCGCTAAATGTTTTGTATTGTTCTGTTCACGTTTAAGGTAACGATGATCTCGAAGAAGTTGTCCGAAATGGAAGAGCAACAGTTGCACAGTAACGATGAACGCGGACGACTTCGTACTGAGAACGCTGTGCTCACCGAACGGGTTCATGTACTCGAGGAACAACTTCTCTTAGCTGAGCAACGGTACGAACGGTGACAATAACTCGTACATGGGCGGGATTTAATCGTGATGTCGTATGATAGGACACTTACACTTCTCATTAGCAAAATTTCAAGGCATGTTGACAACTAAAAACTATTTGCAACGATTTTATTCCAGCCATTATCCAGGTTTCTAGTACCGTTAGGGTTGAAAAAACTGGCTGGGAGAAAGGCAAAGCAAGAGCTTCAGTGCAGTGAGTAACACGTAAGCCCACAAAAGGTAACCGCGAGTTCGAAGCTGGTCTGGGACTCCACGTTTTGTGAATATCTCAGCATTATTGTGATTTTATTACAGTTAGTCGTTCTGTTTGATCCTTGTTCGTTGCAATATTGAATAACTGGCCCAGTATCACATATTCTGCTGGTAAAACCCGTCCACTTAACAAACCTTGAGACAAGCGAACTTTACATTTACACTTCGCGAAAATGTCGGGAAATACAATAACAAAGAAGTGGTTCCTGGAGGGTTAGTGGTTAGCTGCTTACGTCTTATCGAAATGGGTTAAACGTTAGAATAACGTTAGAATGAATGAATGAGTTCAGATTCCGAGAACAACTTCAAGAGGAAAAAAGCCGAACGAAGGAGTTACTTCAACGACTAGAACGGGAGAAGCTGTTAGAAACGGAAAGTCTCACACTTAAGTATCAAGTTAGTGAAGTTAAGCAGTTAACAGTGATGAAAAGTTTCGCTTAATAAGGGCACATAATAACCTAAATTGAAAAATATGCTGGAAAAAGTGGCCCTTTGTAGCTTTCGGAAGTTATTTATTCACTTAAAGTCACTTATTTAGTTTATCCTCACTTTTTTACTTTTTCATTTCCTCTGTCGCGGAAAAAGTTGCTCATTATTATTTTTATTATCATTACTATTATTATTATTGTTATTATTATTTTATTATTATTATTATTATTATTGTTCAGATGCTGGAGAAGGATCTACAAGCAGCGAAGAAAGATGCGGAAAAAGCACGTGAAGAGACGGCACGAACTCAGGATATTGTTGAGGATCTTCGTGGACAATTAGTCGAAAGTAAACTGTTGGTTGAAGACCTGGAGGACGAACGAGTAAAACTGGAAAGGCAATTCAAGAGGTTCATCGTCACCCACAGTTCTTATTGCAGCAATAGGAAATCGGGCATGAATCACATATGAATCACACTATCGTCAAGGTTTCACGTTTTCTGCGGGCATATTTCGTAACTTGTTCGAGAGTCTTCTGCCATTTTTACTTAATTTTATTTGCAGCAATAATTATTACATATAGGTTCAAAGAAGAGGCTCAACAAGACATCGACAGTAGTTCGGAAATGGTTGAAGTGCTTACTCAACAGACGGAAGAGTTACGACGAAACGGTCCGCATAGACAAGGTTCAATTGTCGAGCAGGTCAGTCAGGTATTCGTCTAGAGAAATGAAAAGGAACGGAAAAGGAATGGAAGAGAGGAATAAGGAAAATGAAAGAAACCGAAGAGAAAAAGATTTGGAACTTCAATTCCACGATCAACAATCTGAACCACACTATTTTCTCATGGTTTTTTCTCCAAATTTTTATATTTTCCCGCCCTAAAGTTACCATTATTTCCAACACTTCCCAAAACTCTCCAACATGCTGTTTTTAGCTGTTGCCCTTTCTTTTTCTCTTTTAAGAAAGAACAAATACTTTTCATTTATGGAGTTTGTTTCAAATGTGGGGCAGACAAATTTTCTGAAACTGTTTAGTCTTCCTATGGAAGCAAAAATGCTCTGATATCGATGAATTTTTTTTAAGATTAGCGGTCTCGAGGAATCACTCGAACAAGCTCGTTCCGTTATTCGCGATCTACAACGTGAACGTGACGATCTGCAAGCCCAGCTATTAGCCACCAGTGTAGAACGAGGGCGAACCCTACTGGCGGATCAGCCGTCGCTGGCCGACGAGCTGATGAGTGGAGGCGGAAACTCGGAACAGGTCCATAACAAACTTTATTGCTAATGGGAATTTTAAATATGGAAGGAAAGGCTTTGAACGGCAGAATATTATGTTGTGGCAACGTGGAACGACGCCTAACTTCTTGCCGTCATGAATTGAAACCAACGTGTTCCATCCGTTGTGCCCGTAAAAGCGGCAACAAGTATTCTGTCATTAACAACTATCCTAGCCTCGTTCATACCGAGATTAAAGTTGGTTCACAATATTATCTCTTTATCATTTAATCGGCTAGAGAAACGTGCAGCAGAGATATCTTATTATCCTCGTCGTTGGCAATCATCTTTATGGCAAGTCGAACAAGCTCGTCCAAAGTATACCTTTCCTTTTGAGAATTGTAATTTGTTGAGGATCGCTTTCTTTGGAGCACTGTTGGTATAATATCTAATTGTTGCGAAAGATATCTTTCCAATGCAAAAGTTGTAGTAAAAGTTGTTTTATCGTGAAATAAACAGAAGTAATGTGTATTAGAACAAATGCACGATGTCTTTTTTCTCTCAAGCTTTCACGTGGGCATCGAAATCGACATGTATTGCATGTCGTCTCTTGTTTGCCTAAAAAGAAGTGTTTTTATTTTGAAGATTCTGGAAGCGCTTCGTGAACAAGAAATCTGTAATCAAAAACTGCGGGTCTACATCAATGGCATTCTAATTCGCGTCATCGAGCGACATCCGGAAATTCTTGAAATCGGTAACTATTCACAGTTCTTCTATATGTATATTTCACTTCAAGGGCGCGTATGGCACAGTGGTCGGAGGAGCCCTGCAACACACACGTGGAATCGATCCCCGCTCTGGCCCACCAAACCTTCCATCTCTACGTGGTGGGCAAATTGGTACCAGACTTGTCTGGGAGAATAGCAGCCCTGACTCGATACATCGGTAGGCGCGAGTCATTGTAAAGGCCAGATATGCATTCAGTCACTTCCAATCGATGCTTAGTGAAGTCGAATGCATGACGCATCGCTCAGGGATTGATCAACGTTAAGAGCTTTATCCTTTTTATCCATTATATTTCACTTCTTTTCACTTGCTGTGTAACACTTATGATACACAACATTCTACTCACTAATTGATTAGCACTAATTGTAAGTGACAAACAATAGAACGTCTCATTGGGAAGAAAAGAAAGTGCTTAGAAATGCTTATTTTGGCAGCATTTTATGGAATTCAGAGCTCTAGAGACGTCGTTATAGGTGAACAGAAACCACAGCAGTCCAGTTGACGGTGCGCCGGAGCAGCCACGAACAACAACAACAACGCCACCAAGACACAGTCGATGACGGCATTTGAATCACCGACGACATCGTCGAGGTCGACGACGTCGTCGATGTCGTCGCTGTCGACGCGGTTATCGTCATATCTACCGTCATCGCTTCTACGTTGGGTTTGAGGACTATGCGTATATGATTGCAAGCACTGGTATCGTTGTTGAATTGTAAAATCTGGATACCAAGGGCAGGGATCAGGGTCACTAAAATGATTATGATCGTCGTCAACTTTTTCATCTATTGGCTGATACGAGGTGAGATAGAAACAAAATGGAAAGATGTGGAAGAACGGGCGTCGTATTATTTTCTGTTTCACCTTACTATTTTATGACTCTGTTCCATCGCGGGTTATCGACGTCCTTGTGATCTAAGCATAACATTCCAATCGAGGTTGCTCCTATTTACCGTTTTTTCTCTCTTTATCGGTTGTATTGTTGTACATTAAAGGATAGAGTATCTATTATTCAATATTATAACGAATATTCCAGTGCGAAGAAGTAATTTCCAAATTAGTGTTCCGTAGAATTTCGTTGGTCGTATGAAACCAAAACTGTTATTAGCCGGTATGAAAAATGCAGTTCACGCTGATTAATCAAAATTTGGCGCACACGAGATTTCACCCTATAGGGCGGGCCGTTTTGTCCCTCTATCGTACGACGCTGCGCTTCAGTCTAGCCTTGAAGTGTCCAGTGGTTGGATATCACATCGAATTTCGTTTTTTACTTCTGCGTAATGCGTAATGAACATGATGATTTGCTGAAGTAAGGTACGGGATCATTGCTATGGATATTTCTGAAATTTTCCCGTCCTATAGAATGGAATCGACTGCGCACCTTCTGCGTGGGCGGGCCCAAGTGTTGTTCTGCTGTATTTTTTAATAGATTTTCTGAGTCTGTGAGATTATGACCGTTTCTCGACTAGGCAATAGATTGCGCCAATTAAAGGAATTTCATTATTACATCCCCGACCCTTATTTTTCTCTACACTTGCCTTTTCACGAAAATCTTTCTTCGCTGAATGTGATTCTGTTGTTGTTTATTTTTCCTTCACGCTATTCTTATAGTCTTTACTTCGAAATGTTGGTTGCAAAGGTTCTAATTCAACACTAAGCAAATGTGATTTGTTCGGGGGAATATGAAGATTCAATACTGATCTAGAACTTCCCGCCTCTTCTTTCTGTATTGGTGGAGCTAAGCTTCTTTTCCCATGCCGAGAAACTTCTTGAGCCTCGTTCTATGTCCTGCTTTGGTTTCTGTGTTTATTTTCCTTTCATTCTCTTTTGTTCTCCATTTGCTTTTTTTTTTACTTTCCATTTCTCTGTCAAATGTATAAAATTTTAACATTTGTTCAACAAATGGTTGTGGATAAATGTTCTTAGAAAGTGTTTCATCTAACTGAGTGTAACTAACTCAGTGACAGTTTACTGCCACACTGTTGCTGTTATGCCCAACACCGGATTCACTTAAATCAAAACAACTCAAAGCATTATCTATTGTTGCCCTTACGCTTTATTGAAAGAACGTGGGAAGCGCAATGGTCAGTAACGTGGTGCCGTAACACACGCATGATCGCTGGTTCGAATACTTTGCGACTCAGCTACGCTATCCATTCCTCCGAAGGCAGAATAATGGTGCCAAAGTTCTCTGTGAAAAGCTTTCACTGTCTACCTTTGCTGAAGAAGTGGGAGCACTCCAATAGGGTCTTCCCACGATTCCAAGTATAATCAATTCTACCAGCGCCTTAACTCTACTACCCATCCCAAGTGTCTAGCGAAAGTGAACTCGGGTAACATCGAACGATTAAATCCATGAAGAGAACAGATGGGCAAGAAGCAACCGAACTCAAAAGCTAAATTGCAGCCCAACTCACAAGCTAATTTGAACACGCGGAGAGGAGAAAATGGAATCGAGTGAAGTGCTGGGATTGGGACACTATTTGATGTCTTGCTTACCTGGATACTTCTATGGCCCATCTTCACTGGTTGTGCGGTCTCAGCATAATTCTTATTCTCCAGAAATTTGCCAGCTTAGCCATTATGGCTCCCTGGAGTCCCGAGGTCACCCTTGCCGAAGTCTTCTTCAGGTAGTTACCACTTTAAGCAGTCACCATCTTTGTGGATCAAAGGGGATTTGCCACCGCGCGGCTAGTTCGACGAAGGAACGGTTGTGGTTCGTGGTATTGGTTTACTCTTACCTGAGGTTTTGGATGAAGACGTCGGACTATTCTTTATCTTTGTTGGTCCTACTGGGGAATGAACTCCGCTGTAAATCGCAGTCTGACACCTAGAAACACCTCCCTGCCACGATGAGACAGTGAACCATTGGGAGGTATGTGTTGTCGGGTTATGTATATAGGTATATGAGTAAGTCTTTTATTACGCAATTAAATGTTTAATTGGGAGACCTTCCCATGTAGTTTTGTTTTATCAAAATTTTGTCTTCGTTCTCAAATATGAATTATTTTAGTGGAAGAGCTCTCCTATATGCTTAGGACGAAGCTCATTTCTAGTAGATATTGTATCCACTTCTTTTTCTAAATGTTTTTTCTTTTCATCGGAATTTAATCTTCTTTAACGAAGAATGAAAGTGAAGCGAATTTCCACGAATACGAGGAGATTTTAATTTAGAGAGAGAAGCCCACACTATAGAAGAGTAAACATGGATTCGTTGACGTCGTAGCTTATCACTCTACTAATAGGCTTATCGAGAACCGACTTTAGTGCCAGATGGTTGGATGCGGAATTCTGAAGAACAATGGCGTAATTCGGAAGGAGAAACTCATGAAAGTAGTATGATGCGCTCGGAATTGTGTTAAGGATGTGATGATGAAGTGGACGAAAGCTGAAATAGTGTGAAGAAACCTTAAGAAGTCTGTAGTATAAAGCTGGTTCCTTAGCAGTCCCTGTTGTGCAGGAAGATTCACTGGTTAGTCTTTCCTTATTAAGAAACATGAAATGCATTATGATTTTCAGTCAACATT
Source organism: Angiostrongylus costaricensis (assembly GCA_900624975.1). Classification (NCBI taxonomy): domain Eukaryota; kingdom Metazoa; phylum Nematoda; class Chromadorea; order Rhabditida; family Metastrongylidae; genus Angiostrongylus; species Angiostrongylus costaricensis. Next base: position 86,796 of record UYYA01004363.1, read on the forward strand.
TTAATGACGATGTCTAAGAATTGTAAGTTGATGATCTTCTTGGTATGCGCTTAATATAGTAAAAATTTCCTGAATACAACCACAATGGTGCTGAGATATTTGCAAAACTGACCGTAGGTGTCTGCGGTGGGGGAATGAACACGGTATTACCCATTCCGAGACCTAACGCATCAACCACCAAACAGTGCGGGTCCTTCGTTTAGACTGTCTATATCCTGAATAGTTTCTATTCTTTATATTATTGTGTGTCTCCAATGTCAGCTGTGCTTACTTACACTTTGTACCGCTTCCACATAAACACTTTGTGGAAGTTTTCATGCAGCCTTCACATCTACTTTCTGTATAAGCTATTTTACAGTCTTCACGAACCTTCTGTGCAAGAAGCTCTATCAGAATGTGGTAGCTGAGAAGCTGCTTAGAACCTTTGCCTGAACATTAATTCAAGTTTATTCGGTATCCCTCGCCCGTTATGAAGAGAATATCCGGAGCAATATTAGTTATCCAGTTGGTGTTCCAGTGTTTTACTCGGCTTCTCGCGTGTTTCGCTCGTGCTTCGCTCAACGTCAGATTGTTAATATCATACTACTACTATTCCCCAAAAAGTCCCATGTGGCAAATTCGTGCAAAGTTGAGCATTCTACCTCAAGCAAGCGATTATTCGGTGCCGAAGACCGAATAAGAGATATTCCACTAGTCAATTAATATAACTGAAAATTTCTTTTAGGACTCCGACTTGCTAATGATAGTAATGCATGCTAGTTGTTGTCATACAGACTCGTTTCACATCTCAATTAACCTGATCGGAAACACCATTGATTTCGCAAGAGCTTAAATCTTATATTAATTAATCACTTAATGAGATAATACGAAACGACTTGCTTCATTAAACAATCGTGTTCCATTTGTCGCTTTATTGACCGTTAAGCGACTCTAATGGGCGTCAATAAGGCATTCATTGATTTTTGTTATCTTCTAAAATCACTCAATTCGGCTTCTTTCCATTGACGAATATGACAAGGATCATGTTTTGTTCGTAGGGGATAAAGTTGTAGGACGATATGGCGTTAGATGTCAATAAACCCCTTCGACATACGCTGTGCATTCAGCTCCATTCGTAACATCGTTGAAGTGATGGGACGCATATTCGGCCTACGCAATGTGTTGGCCAATGATGTTTATCCTCTTAGAAAAGCCAAGTAATAATTTATCGACCCAGAAGAGATGATGGGTTTGATTAACCCTGGCGAACGATGGAACCAATGAAGTATGTAAAGCAGCCTACCATCAGAACGCCACATATATCACTCATATGGAGACGCTGCCTATGAAAATTTGATTTCATTTCGTATAAGTATTACTACGCTATTCTGCATCCGGGCATTGTCTGGAAGATTCTTGTCAGTCTTTCTTACTATATTCTCACTACCGTCATATATTTCATCAATTTCACAAGCGGTTTTTGAACTGTGTTATCTGAATTACCATGGATCTGGTGGAGATGATAATTTGGTTTTCTGGATGATGGGCAGTTCGTCCATTAGCTGAGCTCGGACCAAATTCAGTGTAGATCTTATAGCAGTTGTCGCAACTGTCCCATTTTTTCGTAGAGTTCTCGGTTCATTCGTCCAAAAAAATTGTGTACCCGTAAAAGAGTTCTTTTAAAAAACCGAAAAAAATAGTAACAGCAGTAAAAATGTAGGAAGGAAAAGCAGATAAGAAGGATTTTAGAGAATGTAGTCGTAGCTTTCTTTGTCAGCTAATGATTTTCCATACCGGCCATCTCAAATGAGGTTTACTGAATCCAACGTGTTAAGTTCTCTGCAACATTTTATCACAGAATTCTGATAACACACCTCTATCTGACGACGCGAACAAGACAACTTCTAATCTGCTTTCCTTTTCATGTCCTTGTTCTTTTCATTCTTCTCATACTTTCTGTTTATCTTCATCTCCATCACTGATAAGCACATCTAACATGTCAGCTGTTTCTAACTCTCATCTTCTGCAGTGTTAATGTTTTTAGATTGCTTTCATGAAAGTCTTAGAAGGTTCTGTTGTTACGATGTAACATCGGCAAAGTCCTCTTACTCACTTAGTCGGGGCTAAATTGTAACTCATTAACTGTAGCTGTTTTCCTGCCTAGCACTAGTGCATGAAGATAAAGAAAAAACCTCTAACACCTCAATCACTTTGATTGCAGCTGTCAGTCTCAATAATCATGTCACTCATGCGAGGTGACATCGGTCGCCGTGGTGACGATATGCATCACCATTATCATCGTCGCCACCACAACCACCACTGCTTCGTCTCAGGCTTGTTGACCCTAGTTCGGCCCGCTTGGACATTAGCACATCGAATCACTAAGATTTTCACAAAGCCCCTTCTTACATGCATCCACTATGTTGACCAACATAGTGCGTAGTCAAAGTCTCTGTATTTTATTTTGGTTTATTGATAGATATACATGAACTTCTCACGTGTAATACTATTTATTTCTGTTTATTTATTTTCGGTCTCTATGACCCGATTTGCCAAAGCCGGTGGAATGGAAGGCTTCGTGAACCTGAGGTGTGGGATAGAACCCAGGTGGGGCGCATCTTATCATTGCGCTAGAGGCGCCCTATATATATATACATGCATACATACATACATATGTATGTATATACACATATGTATTAAAAGGATAAAGATAAAGTTTTCAGCGTTGACCAATCCCAGAGAGGTGCGCCATGCATTAGACTTCATCAAGCGTCGTTGGAGGTGACTGAATGCATATCTGTCCTTTACAATGACTCACGGTGGCTTACCGATGTTTTGAGCCAGTGCTGCTATCCTCCCAGGCAAGTCTGGCACCAATTTGCTGACCTCGGAGGAATGGAACGTTTGGTGGACTTGGACGTGGGATCGATCCAATGTGCATTGCAGTACACCTCTGACCACTGCGTTACATACGCCCTATTCAGTCGTTACTAAATGATTTTTGAGAACAGACTACCACATTAGTCTAAATTGCTTTCTAAAATCGCCACCTTGCCCAAGATTTCATTTTTGCGGAAAAGAGAGAATCCGGCTAAGTTTAATGCACGAAGTCCTAATATTAAAATGGACTGGGATTTATTTAGACCATTAGGCGACTCTTAGGAAGATACCGTTATTGAAAACATCGACAACGAATACGACCGGCTTGCTCAACATTTTCATGGTTGCGCTATCAAAGCTGAAAGTAAGAATGTCACCAGGAGACCTCCGTCTCCAGAAACAACAGAGCCGATACTGGGAAAAGCATTCGCAAAGTCCAGCGAAGCTTCGCCAATTACAAGACCAAGATGATTGCACTTCAACGCCCAGATGGAACAGTTACAGCGTCCAGAAAGGCGATGGAGAAAATCATTCACCTATACTACTCAGATCTCTTCAATAGCTACGTCCACCTTCCCTCAAATAAAAGAGGATGGATATGTCGCACCACCGGTTCTCCCTTCCGAAATCCGACATGTTATTTCTTCGGTGAAAAATTGAACAGCATCACGTCCGGGTAGGATAAGGTCTGAACGCCTGAAAAACCTTCCGCCAGTCCTCATAAAGACATTGGCCCGGATGCACACGTCACCTGTCTGAATGCAAAGTCGCTGCTCAGTGAAAGACCAGCAAGGCCGTGTTATTGTTTAAGAAGGGTGACCTACACGATATCGGGAACCTCTACTTACTGTATGTCGTCTACAAACACTTCACTGAACTCATCCTAAACACTGCTGACAGAGCAATTGACGAAGGAGAACTATGTGATCAAGCAGGGGTTTGAAAAGGATTTAGTACAATGGACCACATCCGCACGGTAACAAGACTCAATGTATCGCAAGAGTACAAAAGACTACTCTGTCTCCTGCAATACATGCATGTGATCGATCTTCGCCAAGTGGCCCACCGAGCCTTCCATCCATCCGGGGTCGGCAAATGGGTACCAGACTTGTTTGGGAAGATAGCAGCACTGGTTTGATACATCGATAGACCACCGCGAGTCGGTGTAAAGACCAGATGTGCATTCAGTCACCTTCAAACGACGCTTAATGAACTCGAATGCATAGAACATCCCTCTGGGATTGATAGACGCTGAGGGCTCCATCCTTTAACGTTTATAAATTGTTGGGCTTACAATTCCTTTACATTAGTAAACATTAAGTGGAAATTGTTGTGATATGGGCGGATTTCTGTCAGTTTATCTTTATTCACCATCTGTTCTTAAGGCAGGCTATGATGTGAAATATAACTACAACTATGATGAGATCTCCACAAAACTCGGAACCTTCACCTCAAGACACTTGTGGTCCGGAGTTTTGCAACTATTTACAACTTTAGTAATATGTATGAAAAAACTTTTCGGACTATCTCATTAAAGATACACATAAGTCTCAGTTACATCCACTAATTATGGGACGAGTTCAATTAAAGTTTAGTCGAATGAAAGGGCAACACTCTAAAGGTAGGATCTCATTGGTGGCCACTCGCTTTCGCTGTACTTGCCTAGATTTCCTCATCGAGTTCCGTCACTCCTTCATTGTGCAGAACGATGAATTTCCGCTGAATACTATCAGGTCCTACTCAGTTTGCCTTCCGTATGCCACTACCGTCACCACCAATCTACTATTGTCGCATTCGTAACTGTCAGCGAACTTGTGGACTCGTTCATCGTGATTCGACTAAAAGTAGGTGGAAATTTCCTCACCACTTCGAATTTCTGGAATTCGAGCTGTTTCAAATCTGAATCAGCCATTAAGGCATTTCTGTTCATCTTCCAAGAAAAACTTTGTTCTTAAAATTTCGTCGACAAGGATTATACAAAGGATTTTTCCACACGACGCAGCATCCTACTCATTTAGAAAGCGGGGAGTTCATATGCCAAAAAACGAGAGAATTTTTCAGAGACCTTTAAATAAAAAGTAGAAGACTGTTAACCGAATGGATGTACAAAGGATACGCCAGCAACTCCAAAAATCGATAATATTAAAAAATCAAAACTAAATTACTTTCGAAACAGTTCTTTAATTTAAATTAAATTAAAATTAATTTGGAGTTAAGAAACACATTGCGGCCTATTGTGTTTCATTAGAGATTTCTACTTTTACTCCATTTGCTAACGTTTTCAGTAATACTGTTCCGAAAGCACTTTAAAAACCTTCAGTGGAAATCACAATGTCTTCAGTTGTGTTTGCTTTCTATTCTTTTTGTATGGCAAGGTACGATGTGAACTACAACCACGAGAATGCTGGGATATGAGCAAAACTCGGAACCTCAGTTGGACCTGGAACCCGCGATTGCACTTGTCAGGGTTGTAGTGAATAGCACGTGAGCTTCTTTCTGGTAAGGGTGGTCGTGGGTTCGAAGCCAAATTGAGGTTCCGAGTTTTGCTCATATCTTAACGTCCTTTTGGTTTTAGTTCATGTCTGTGAAATAAGAGCTTCTAGAAAAGTGGCTAATTGTCCTCATAACTCAGTTGTTAGGAGACGAAACGAAATCTCACAGTAGAAACGTTTTCAAACCACTAATAATCGCCTTTCCCTTGTTATTCTTCACATGTGTGTTTAGTAAGTAGGAATAAGAACTGAAGAGTGCATCCTTAGAATTTGAAATTATTGATTGATTTCTGCCATAATCATATGTAATAGAGGGAAATGTTTGCTTCTGCTTTCATTTTCAGAGCGACTACAGTTTTCGTTGAGGAGTTTGTCGCTAGACAATGTGGAACAAGTGAAAGGTAAAAATTTTTGAAATTCGGTTAAGGATCTGAATCTGTTCCAAGAAGATACCTGGATTTAATGTTTTTTTTTCTTTAGAGCCACCAAAAAAGACAACAACGAATAGGGAACACAAAAAGCGCGTCAAAAGAAAAGGTAAGTATTGATTTCAATGTTAAGCATATGGTCCGGAAAATGGGGAAATGAAAAAGGAAGTGGTCACCGATTTTGTGAGGTAAAACGTCATGTGAATGTTTTCCTGCTCACCGACAACGAGTTTGCGTGAATTCCTACTGATGGAACGAAAGATTACTGCTTCAAATCATATATAGAACAAGAAAAATGTTCTTTAACAATTAAATTTCAATGTTTGCGGAATTTTACTCATACATGGGAGGGAGCAATTCAGTCGGTGTGAGTTGACACCAAGTCATCATTTTCTGACAAAGATATCCTGTGCGCAAAGATATCCTTGCGCTACTTATACGCTTAATTCGCAATGCGTGGAAGAGTTTAGAGAATAAATACGACATGAAAAACATCGAAGGTACTAGAAGAGTGGGGTCACTTGGTAGGAGCAATTCGGTTGCTACTAATTGGTGCCAACTCGTAGCAAGGGCAGGATAAAATCAACCATCAAATATATGTGGAAACCAGATGGATTTAGGCGTTAGACTAGTAAGCTTTAAGATGAAATTCACACCCGTGTCAATGTTTAACCCACTGCTTTCTCCAAGAAAAGGTGAATGCAACGCTAAACTATCGGAGCAGTCTAATATGAGTCGTACTGTATTATTTCGTCTCAAACCATTTTTGTTTATAATCATGGAAGTTCCTATGTGAAAATTGATATTTCTGGAAGTAAAACGTAGTAGTTTCAGCGCCGACAAAGGACAGGAAGATTTTGACCGACACTAACACATCCACCTCAACTAACAATGGAACATTTGACCGAGGTTAGCGAACGCCAACTCAGGACTAGAACTCTTGGAATCACAAAGTTCTTTCATTTGACCGCTGTTTCGACAACAAAGTCGTACTGACTTCATTTTTACTGTTATTTCCATTTAGTGTCACAAAATAAGGATACAAAACAATTAGAGACGAAGCAACAGTTCTCCACATTTGAAGAGATTATGGATCGAGCTGCTAGAAAGGTACAGGATATCCTATGACATTTTCTATTAACCCTTTTCCGTTAATACATTCCATTATCACTCATTGGAATTTCGCTTCATTATGTCTCTCTCGGTAGTTTTATAACTAATTATTGATTTGTACCGGTCTTCTATAGATCATTTTTCTGGATCGATTAAAACTGCGTAGATTTTTTCTTCTTTCCTTGTCCTAGTGAAGATCTAATGAGACATTTTGCTGAATGTTCTGTGACTAAGATGAACAGAAACTTTCCATGCTGTAGAATTTTTCCAAAGAGCATAATTTTCTATATGGTCTACAATTTTTCAGATATCTGCTGTGACAATTGAGAACAAACCGTCCACATCGATGTTATCCAAAGAAGAAGAAGCCTTAGCCGAAAAGCGATGTTCGTCTTAGTCATCTTTGAATATTTGGATTTAGAGAATTGATCGGTTATCGATTATCAGGTTGACAAGCAGACGATATGTTTCTTTTTTCTTGTTTTCATGAGCCGACATCATACAGATTCTAGCATTTCTTTCCTTTATTTCCTACATCCCTCCGATGGTCTACCACCTCATCGTGGCTGGGAGGTGTTCCTGGGTGTCGGACTGTGGCGCACAGCGGGGAATTCATCCCCTGGCAGGGTCTCCCAACTGAGAAGTCCGGCGTTACCATCAGGAAGTCTAGCTAAGAGTAAACCAATACCAGGTTCCACCACTGTCCTAGTATCAAAGTCGCATAGTGGCAAATCTCGCTCTGATCCATAAGAGCTGCCACTGCCTGTGGTGGTGAAGCCCTGGAGCAGACTTCGGCCAGGCTGATCACGGGATTCCAGAGAACCACAATGGCTCAACCAGCAAATCTCGGAAGAATGGAGATTATGCTAGGGTCCGCACAACCAGTAGGGCGAGGGCCATTCAAGTGTCAAGTGTTTCCCACATCTCCGCCATCCACGAAGGCCGTCATTTGTTTCGCCTATTCGGCAGCTGCTTAAGAATTTTAGTTTCCTTTATCGTTTTGTCGTTAGATGCTGCTCAAGCTTAGTCTGTCCTGAATCTATGACATTCGCTGGTCATCACAGATAGTCTCCAGACTTCATACATCGGGGAGAAATGTCCAGACAATTCCGATGCGGACTTGCTGATACCAGAGATATGGGAGGCCTGGTTGGTTCGGGGCAGGGTTGAACCATGATCTTCCGCCTATTACTGGGTAGCATTAATACCATTGGGTTACCCGTGCTCTTAAAAAAACCATGTAAGAAATCTGATAAACTTCAAGAAGAAGTAAAATTCCTCTTTGCCGTCGTATATTTAAATAATTAGTTCAGTTATAAAAATAAAGCCTTTCGTTCATTGGAACTTACGGTGCTCAATGTAAATAAACCCAATTTAAAGATGGTTCAGATGTAGAACTAGTGTTAACTAACAGATTTATTTGACAGAAACCATAAGCAGCGAATCCACCCCAGACTAATGGACAGTTTTTCTTATCAGATCATATTCTTTTAAAATTGCGCTGAGATTCCCGATTGCTTCTTCACAGGAAATTTTTTACAATATCAAATAAGGAGCTATTTAAAAGCTTCTCATCGCAAAAATAGACTTGTGCCAATCTAACTGGGTTGCTTTCTTTTAGCTCGTATAGTACCATCAGTTTCGGTGGACACTACAACAATACATTTCGATAACCCGATATGGGATAATCCGGAACTGCGAGCAGAATTGTTAGATTCAGAGGAGGAATTCGCGCTAGATGGTATACCTTGCGATCCATTCAGCCTTTCGAAATCAGTAAACTGTAGATAAACTTGTACATTTATTCATCGCTATAGGATGTTCAGCTGTAACAATTAGAAAGCCATCTCAATCCTTTGTCCGTGTTTTTTAGGGCACTGAGTAGCCACTTGTCTAGTTTTTTCCCTTATATCATGATTCATTACTATACAGAAATTTTCAGCGTTCAATAATTTTCAGCCAGTCCACCAACTCTGCAGGAGGATTCGACTGTAGTGGACGAAATTATAGAGTAAGCAACAGCTTTTGCACTGGTTTCTAGAAAAACCAATATTTGTTCAGAAAAATAGTTTACTACCTGCTTTATTGGTGAGCAAAGGAAAGATTGACAACTTAGTTAGCCAGATACTCTTCAAGAGGAAAACTCCGAACCTAAATTGCAATCACACTGGAAACAGCTTCTCCAGACACTTACTGTCCTCTGTGAGTGTTTCACTGAGCATTCCACGTGGGAATCAACTGCAAAAAGCTCATGTGGATGGGCAATGAGCCACTCTCACGTTAAAATATCAGTCTGAGATATTGTGTGAGATCACGCATGATAATGACGCATCTTTCTCTACGGTCCACTTCCAGATTCCTGGAATGTATCCAGAACGCTTCGAGAGTTTTGCGCGCCGAAATTTTAGATTTCTGCGCGAGGATGGTGAATTCTACTTCAAAATCTTCTGTGCTATGTCTCTGTGTCCTATGCATGACAACTGAAGTATTTTCTTAAATGCTAACTTTACCATCTAGGTGTTCTTCACACATTAAAGAAAAACCGCAGTATGTAATGCCTTAGGATTACACGTGATCCGACCTTATACCTCAGAGTGATCCTCACCCATGTTAAGCTCTGCTCGGTTAGTCTCCACCAATAATAAGAATAAGAGGAAGACTCATAGAAAACGGTGAGTGTTTGAAGAAGCTATTTCCAGTGCGATTGAATTTTGAGTCTAAAGTAGTATTCAAATTTAATTTCAATCCAAGGATGGGATGCAAAAAAGAGTTTGGAAGAAAAATATATGGAGAGGCGGAACCACAGAGCGAAAAGTGCAACAGCGGGGAAACGGGTAAGTAGGCCTGCATGAGTTGACACCAACTCATAGTGTGGCGAAAAGCTGAAACTGGATGCGGGAGCCACACAAATTTAGATGTTAGGATGTTTAACTTTTATTTGCTGGCTACTTCAATTTTTCACTGCAGAGTATTATGCGAAATACAACCATAACGATGCTGAGATATCTGCAAAACTCCGGACCACAGGTGTCTGCGATGGGAATCGAGCGCCCTATTACCCTTTCCAGAGGCTAACGCGTTCACCACCGCACAATGCGGGTCCTTCGTTTCGCCTATCTCTCAGCTAGTTTTAATGTTAGACTCAAATACTTGCACTTATCCGAGTACCCCTAGTTTTGTGCGGCGGCCGCTTTGGAGTATAGATAATTTCCCAGCATCTATTGAAAAGTTCGTCCGAGAAAATAACAACGATCCACGTCTACCAAAATGTCTGCATTAAATCAGACATAGGCCACACTGAAAAAGTGTAGCAAACAAGCTCCTCGAGACCAAATGAAGCTGGAAGAGTACGCATTGAAATAAATGCATACAGCCACTTATACGTTAAACAAAAATTGGTGATAGGTGTCATGCTGTTTGTCGTGTATTAATGTTTTAAGAAAAACAAGGTATTCCAAAGAAGTAGTAGAAGCCGTCCCCAGTGTTGGAGTTATGGAAAAAATGTAAATGGTTCGACAAAAATTGGCAGCGGTGGAAGTGAAAGAAAAGCCCTTTTCCTTGACTTTTCGGATATTAACGTTCGATTCCAGTGAAGCAACACATGCTGTTGACTCCAATCCGATTGATCATGAGAGAAAAGATGAGATGGTAACCGGTTGGAGTTCCGATGAAGGTGAGTAAAATTAAGGGTGAAACACTCCAAAACTGCATGGATTTTGAATCCGAATTCTCTGGAACTGGAGCAAAAATTTAAGAATCCATGACTAGTATCTACAAAGCTAAATGTAAAAATCTTATGAGAAAATGTGCCTGTGCTGATAAACATAGAACGCCCTAATGAACACTTTACGGCTATGCAATGCATTTAACGCGGCTTGTATCATCGTAGAGGTAACTGAACACATATTTACCCCATGCGATGACTTATCGTGGCCAATCAATCTACCATGTAGTATTTTATCCATTCAAACAGACCGGGTGCCATTATACCTAGCTCGGAGTGACTGAGAGACTAGTTTACTCCGACGTGGGATCGAACCATAATAACTGTGCATTGTGCGTGAGGCCCCTATGCGCTGTGCTAAAACCTCCCAAAATAGTCGTAACAGTCAGTGCAGACCTCGTTTGCTCTACCGGTACCTTTCTGTTAGTTACATCTATATAATGTCAGAAAACCATTCTTTATCTACGCAGCGTTTCTATTTATATAGTTTTAGACGACTACTCGACACTCGATCTTCGTCAAATCCACAAGCTTGACAGTAAGTTTCCTTCTCCTCATTACGTCATGTTCATTTGGATCTTTCTCTGGTTGACTAGTGTATTTAGCACACCATTCTAGTTTCAGTTATACATTTTTTAGGTAGCAAATCGTTGGTTTTACCGGCAGTAAGTAAGCACTTTCTGAATGAAGGCAATTATGAACGAAGTATTGACGTCGTCGACGAGATCTAAACCAATGCGTTTAGTATACGTAGGAAAAATCTGATCAGGATCCCACAAAGATCTCCCACACCACTTTGCCCATCCATCAGACATAAATGGCTCTAAATCTTCAAGATCTCAATCCATTGCTTAAATTTTAAATGATGACTCATAACATTGTAAATACTAATTTATCTATTTCACAGCCACGATGGAGTCAGTGAATCATACCAAAACCAAGCTCCAAAGTAGAATTCGCCCACTGTCTCACTTTTGCTGTTTCTTGCTTCATCTTCTTTCAATTCATGGTCAAGGCTATGTCTAGGCTATACATTCGCTGTGTCCAATCCGTGCTACAGTTATGAATTATGAATTTTCAGAAACATTTTTAAAATAAACCGTCGAACTTTCACAGAGAAAACGAAGCAGTTTCAGAAAACCTTAAGATCTCCCCACAAACTGACCAGATTACTGCCTAATGATGGAAAGAAATAACATAATGACATCAGTCGTAACGTGTTCGATTCTTTCCCGATCTGTAGGTTTCTAGGCTGTCTGACTAAAGATTGGATAATGTAACCTTTTACTCTCTGCCTACTACAGTTTCTCACAGCAAGATATGATGTGAAATACAAACACAATGATGCTGAGATATTTGCAAAATTTGGACCACAGGCCAGACCGAATCACATCTACCCTTTTCCGAGGGCTCGTGTGTTACACTTCAGATCACTGAGGTCCTTCCTTTCTTTTCCCTCAGCTAGTTTTCTACCTAACGGTACCACCTGTAAAAAAACAAGAATAAATAGTTGTGTTTCATTAAAAATTTCTACTCTTAAAACAAAATGTGTTCGGTAGTCCATCACCTCTCGGTGATTTCGAAGGTGCCATGTTCTTCTTCGACGGTGCTTAACCATACCATATACCTATTTCTTCAATTGGGAACTCTTAGGCTAGAAGGCAAATCGTTGCCAATTCTCGTCCGAAATCTCTTTATTCCATATTAAAAGCGGTTTGTATTGTGTTATAATTTGTTCTAGAACATTCTATAGCAAAGGTATAAATGAACACGAATGCAGCGGAAAGGTAGCATCGACGCCGATGGCCGCCGACTAGAAAGCGAATGCAGTAGTCGGGCCAAGCACTACCGGTAAGAAGACTGGGTGGTTGTGGTATTAGCACTTTGACAAAAACCAAACGAACTGCAAATATCTTCCATAACCTGATCGACGACTGGCGAGGATACTGCTCGAGAAGTAAAGTAGAACAGACGGGAACTATTCTGAAGTCACCCCTTCCATGGAAACGCCCGCATCCACGTCAGAAGTTTAAGTAGCGGACACCTGAGGAGGTTCTCCGAAATACCGTACCTCATCTATCACGTGATACCTCTAAGGACTATGAAGAACCTCTAAGAAGACGCATTAGGGCTATCAACGTTCCAGTCCGATATTTTAATCGTCTTGATTTTACCTTATTTATGAAGCAATCGCACCCAAATCCAGTTCAGAAAAACATTCCATACACGGCGATCCGAAACGAAAGCATATTTTGTTTCTCCTGAATCTTTCAAACTTTATTTTCTAAGTTCTATGCCTACTCATATTCTATACCTACTTGGACACTTGGACGGCCCGTCTTCATCAGCTGTGCGGGCCCCAGCACGCTCTCTATTCCTTGGAGTTCTACTGGTTCATTTATTGTGGTTCCCTTGAGTTCTGAGGTCCTCCCAACGTTTTACCGCCTCATCATGGCTGGGAGGTGTTCCTGGGTATCGGACTGCGATGTACAGCAGGGGATTCAACCCCTGGTAGGGTCTCACAAACTGAGGAGTCCGGCGTTTCCATCAGGAACCCTAGCTAAGAGTAAACCAATTCAAGGATCCACCACCGTCCTGATATCAAAGTCGCATGGTGGTAAATCTACTTCTGATCCACAAAGGCTGCGACTGCCTGTGGTGGTGAAGACCTGGGGCATACTTTGGCGAGGCTGACCTCGGGACTCCAGGAAACCATAATGGCTTAACTACCAAATCTCCGAAAAGTGGAGATTATACTGGGGCCCGCACAACCAGTGAGGACAGGCCATCGAAGTGTCAAATGTCAAGTGAGCCCTGAGGTCAGCTTAGCCAGTCTGCTGGTCACCACCATAGGATGTTGCCGCCCTTGTGGATCAGAGAAAGATTTGCCACCATGCGACTATTTTGATACCAGGACGGTGGTGGATACTGGTATTCGTTTACTCTTAGCTGGACTTCCTGATGGAAACGCCGGACTCCACACCAGCTTGTTAAACCCTGCCGTGGGGATGAATCTCCCCGCTGTACATCGCAGCCCGACAACCAAGAACACCTTCCAGCCACAATGAGGTGGTAAACCGTTGAAAGAACTGATATTCTATACAGTTTCAAAACGAAGACTTACGTACAAATTCTTAATGTAACGTAGTTTCCATACAAATTCTTGTTCAGCCTGGGATAATGAAACACTTGAAGACTTGGATGGTCCGCCGGGGAATAACGCCGATCTCACCATAATTCATTTTGGATGCGTTTCCTCACCACCGTCGACCATAGGGATGATGATCCGTTCACGCTAGCGACTAAGATAAGGGTGGGAGAACACAAATTAAAGCTACATTTGGCCTTATCTGTATAACTAAATGCACATCTATCACCGGTGGTCTCAACAGTCATAGAGTAACTCAAGCAGGCAACCAGTAAGATTTCCTGTCTTTCCTTTGCCATATCAGAGGTGATTTGTTACTCGATAAATAAACTTGAAATGCATTGATGTCTGCATAAGTCTCCATATTTCTTTTGCTTTTTAATTCACCGAGCCGTGGTGTGATGTAGAGGTCTACCGTCAGGTGAACCTACAGAAGGTGACGTCGAATTCATTAGACTGGGCGGTTATGTTGGTAAAAGGATACATAGCAGCACCCTAGAACACCTTGCAGTTAAGATGAGAGGGTAAACCATTAGAAGATGGACCACACCTATATTATTTACAATCTCGAGATTTCATTATAGCCAATGAGCCATGGACCAGCGCAAAATAGAACATTGGTTTAGGAATCCCTTTGATTGGAATAACAATTTAACACATTCACAACAACACATTCACTGGAAAGTGCAAGCGGCATTATTCAGTGCAACGCATACAACCCCGTGCACGCCTCCCACTCAATCTCTCACTTAAATACCCTCATTAGCAGCAGTACCTGGGTTACCCACTCAGTACAAAAACCTAGGAATTGCCACAGGACTCATACATCCGTATTCTCAGCGAAGGAGAAGTCTTAGGGCAATACTCATCAACACTTAAACCAGTCTCTGAGGCGAACCAAACAAGTTCGTCCAGAAAACAGGTTGTGTAATACAAAGCGTGTACCATGTCTTTTCTCAGAACATGCCCAGTACAATATACGTACTGCGAAGATATCGATTAGATATACAAAGTATAGAAGAAACTTTGTGTAACAAAATAAATAGCCTTGAGGAGAATCCATGGTCTGTAATCACCGATAAGAATAATAATTTAACCATAAAAAAGCGAAGCATTTGTCGAAATTTTATGTGATCACTATGGCCGCTCAACTCATAAATGAGACAATAATACTTGCATTGCACTTTAGATTAGATTAAAACTATAGATCCCACCCTACGGCAATGGAAAGCTTCCAAACTTTTCCACATCCATGATATTATATATCACAACTTCTCACCATCAGTAAGGGTTATATGTGGAGTTGTCAGTACATAAATACTTGGAGATGTCTTGTTCCTATTGTTAAGAAACCAAATAGCCCATTTCATAATATTAATTCTCGCCAACTGTAGTCCTCATTGTGAACCCCGCAAGATCGGAGTTTAGATTGAGACTTGAATCGCATCTACGGGAAATAATCATGGCACAGCAGGGTACATTCCACATAGAACAATCCTACGTATCACTAGGAAAAAGCTAAAAGTAGGATTGGCTTAAGAAAAACCATGAATCCATATTTCGATTGATTTTGTTATTACAAGCACATCCGTCAATGCAATAAAAACACTACTTCAATTGGTAATTACAGTAACGTTTGTTCCGGCAATATTTCACCATATCCACATGGAGGATCTTCGGTGAATCTTCGGAATTTAACGTCCAAAATTGCAGAATCATCTACGAAGACAATAGGATATGCCTGAAACATCTATCTAGGACACTCAAAGATAGTAACTTCCATAAGGAAAGACCTGCGCTACATGCCTCCTAAGTATTGCACGTTTAACATTTTATCCAAGATCAATTCCCCTGTCGGGTGATTACTGATGGCACCGATCAACAGGGCTAGCTGAGAGATAGGCGAAACGAAGGACCCACATGGTGTGGTGATGAACGCGTTAGCCCCAGAAAGGGTGAATAGCGCGTTCGTTCCCCACCGCAGACACCTGAGGTCCGGAGCTTTTGCAAATATCTAAACATCATTGATGTTATATTTCGCAATGTACCCTGCCATTAATAAGAGTAAGCAGTAAATAATCAGTTAAAGTTGTTCTATATTTTGCTGAAGCTGTGCTTTTGTGATAGTTTTTAACCTTATTTTGGCCCTTAATATCTTCCAAAAAGTGAAATTTGTCGCGAGAAGGTCGGTACGAAAAAGTAAGTTGGGTTACTCAGATCAATTCCATTACTTCGATGGAAAATAGTGAAGAAAACTAAAAAAGGAAACACTTAAACACAAAACGTGTTTAAGTCTCAAACAAGGAAAAAATCTTCGGCAGCTTAACTGGTTACTGAAGTAAGTTAGTGAGAAATACTCCCAAAGGTTAACTTATTTGCTGCCTACTAGAATTTTACACAGCAAGGTATTATGTGTGATACAATCACAGTGGTGCTGAGATATCTGCAAAACTCAGGACCGCAGGTGTCTACGGTGGAGGTCGAACGCGCTACTGCCCTTTCCGGAGACTAAAGCGTTCACCATCACACCACGTGTTTACCTCGTTTCGCCTTTCTCTCAGATAGTTTTCTATTCACCAGCGCCATCAGCAACCAACCAACCGCAGACTCCCAAATGTGTAAAAAAAAAAGAATAAAAAGATGCAAAGAACGTAGAGATGCTGAATACTCACAGGTCCTTTGACACCTGTAATGGTAGGCACCGTCCGTTCACCATTGACAAGAAAATTCAATTCAACATGATCATAACATACACCCTGAAAATAGATGCATAATGATGTCCGGAAATCGGACAGAAATAGTAAGGAAACAAAGAGTTTCGTTTGCATATGATAGACGTTAATATGTTAAAACCTCGCAACGGTTTACTGCCTCATCGTGGCTGGGAGGTGCTCATATGTGTCGGGCTGCAATGTAGAGCAGGTGATTCGTCCCTCCAGCGGGGTCTTCCAGGCTGAGAAATAGTCCGGCGCTTCCATCAGGAAGCCCAGCTAGGCGTAAACCAATACCAGGATCCACCACCGTCCTGGTATTAAACTGAGTCGCATACTGGTAAATCTCCCTCTCATCCACAACGGAAGAATCTACCTGTGGTGGTGACGACCTGGGTCAGACTTTTAGCAAGGTTGACTTCAAAACTGCAGGGAACCAAAATAGAAAATGGAGATTATGCTGCAGCCCGCACAACCAGTGATGACGGGACATCCAAGCATCCAAGAAAGTAAGTACTACTTTAAAAACAATTGTAGGGAGAGTATGACAGAAATAAAGGAAAGGAAGCACAACTCGAAAAGAGTGCTAAATGAAAAAGACCAGAACGAACAGCTTACAATGGAGTCCCCATCCGAAATAACTTTACTGAGTTTTCCAATGAGAACTCCGTTCGCGACAACATCTCCATTCTCACGAACACCCCAGAAATCGGTGCTGATTGGAATCTCGTCCAGGATCGAATGCAAGTTTCCCAATCCTACTCCCCAGACTCCTTAATATAAATATTCATGACGAAACTCATCCTGAATTTTTATATGAACACATAAAGAATTTAAAGCTCGATAGGTAAACTTTGACGAAGTTAAAGGATTGGCTCGAGTTAAGGCCAAGCCTATTATTGTAAAGACTAAATAAATATCATAATGTGAACTTACCACTTTGCTGAACATTTACTTGGAAATAAGCTTTATTCTGTACAATAGGTAATGTGCCAAGAGCAGCACCGGTACCACAAATTCGTTCGCCTTCCTTCAAAATTACGACGTCCTTACCTAAACAAAACTTATTGTACGAGAAAAACAACCGGTGAGCTGACTAAAAGTCATGACAAGCTTTTGCTCACTTAAAAACAAAAGCGCTTCCACACAAAGGAAAAGTTTCCACCTACAAGGTAGCCTCGTGTTAAGGAAATACCATACCACATCTGGAGGTATCGAGACGGATTGGTTGAGGAATGAGATTTGTCATCTGAGAGTACGACGCTGTTGCCGAGAATGACGGTCCTTGCATGCATTCCAAGCAACTGCCCAGATAAGGAATACAACTCCAGAATGGATTCGTCGACATCCTGAAAGCTCGAAAGAGAAATCACGAAGAAACACAAGATCAGTAGAGACGAACACTACAGGAAATGACCACGATGGATTGCTAGGAACTCCATTTCGCAGCGTAACCCACTAGTTCCAGACATTTAAGCCCATCTGGGTTTAATGCTTAGAATCTGATGCCTAAATCCGTGTCGTTGCCGCATCTATTTCACGCCTAATTTTTCATCCCGTCCTCTGTGACTTGATATCGACTCATGCCGGACCATTTGATGGTCACATATAGATGAAAATTCTCTCACGTGGGAATTGAAGTGTTAAGCGTGATAACAGTCAAAGACTCAACTAATATCAGTGCTACATCAAAGCAAAAGTGCTCCAACATTCCAGATAAGGGGAATGTCATTCAAGAAATTCGACACGTTTGGTTAACGGGACATTACGAAGACACATCAGGCAACACACTGGATTGGAGCTTTACTTACAATTTCATAACTAGCTGAACTACTAAATGTTTCCATAGATGAGATCCACGGGATTACACCTGCATAAAGGATAAAGGATAAAGCTGTTGGTATTGATCAGTTCCTGAGCGACGCGTCTTGTATTCGACTTCATCAAGCTTCATTGGAGGAGACTGAATGGACATCTGGCCTTTACAGTAACTCGCGGTGGCCAACCAATGTATCGAGCCAGTGTTGCTATCCTCCCAGACAACTCTGGTACCAATTTCACAACCCCGGAAAGATGGAAGGCTTGGTGAGCCATAGGCGCGGGATCGATCCCATGTGGATTGCCGGGCGCCCCTGACCACACGCGCCCATTGCATCTGCATATGAGAACAAAACGACAAACTAGAAACGAACCAGAATACTACCACATCAAAAGAATCTCACGATGCTGTAACGAACCAGCACTTAAGAACTCCGAAACTACAAGACCACTGATATAGCAGGTAATTGACGCAATTACCAGTAACTATCAACCCATAAGTTCTCTTCCCTTCGCAGAGCAAAAACGATAACAATTAGATAGGGTGGTGGCAGTACGTGCAGTACTGCCAGTGGTAGATCCCAGGAGTTATCGACCTCTAGTTGAAAAGTACTAAAACTAATATCTTCGGCAGAGAAACTGATCACTACGCTTCCCAACCTTAGGACGAATTGGACTTCAAAAAAAAATTCAAGAGAAGTTCCATATATTTTATAAGTACAACTGATGTGATAGATTGGTAGATTCTGCAAGACACTGTATAGGCCAAATACGTATTCAACCAACCCTGCGATGCTACGAATGGAATCGAATGCATAACGCACCCGTGATGAATTGATCAACACCTAGTCCGTTATCCTTTTATCCTTTATGAAACGTTTTCTTAAGACTACATGTGGTTAATTTTTATCGCCATTTGGCTGTTGAGGGTCATAATAAATCAACAAAACAATCGATACTCTTTTACAGTTAGAGTGAGATAGTAAATTTCGGAATGTTTCTTTTTTATAGTGGTCACTACTAGGGTTAGCTCTTTCAAGGTTCTATTTCGTTCGTGTTTTATCAAAAAATGGAAAGTACTATCGTGTTACCAGTACTGGGCATATTGTAAGACTTCTGTAACAAGTACTGACAAAGAGATTCAGAAGTGATTTAACATAAGAACGATGACTTGTGGGAATCTGTTGTCTTCCGGACGGTGTACGTGGTCGGGTCGGCTATCGATCGCGGGCAACTTGTCGGTTCGTTCGGCGCCAACACCGTTCCCACACAAGGTCCTGTTCCGGAAGAAAATCGCTTGGGCAAGGAAAATTTTGGAGAGCTGTTATATTTCGCTTGTTGAAAGTAACTCTATTCTCGTAAATGCAGCTTAGTTTTCTGTTTAGTGCAGTTTTTTTGTTCTTTTTACTTCTTTCTTCCGTTTATTTTCATTCAAAAGGACAAATGGTAAAGCTCTCGGTGTTGATCAATCCCTGAGGAATGCACCATGCATTCGACTTCATTAAGCATCGTTTGGACGTGACTGAAAGCATATCTGGCCTGTACAATGACTGTTATGAATGATAGAAGTTGACTACCGTTGTATCGAGTGAGTGCTACTACCCTCCCAGACAAGTCTGGTACCAATTTACCGACCCCAGAGGGATGGAAGGTTTGGTGGACCTGGAGCGCGGGGGTCGATTCCACGTGTGTGTTGCAAGGCGCCTCCAACCACTGCGCCACACGCGCCACAATTTTCATGAAAAGGTTTTTTTCCACGGCCCGTCTTTCGCATCTACTGTGTGGATCCTAGCACTTTTCGGGTTCGATTCAGTTTCCTCTCATCCATCATCCACAAGGATTTTTTAACTCTTTACGTTTGAGTTCGGCTGCTACTTGAAGACTTTCGTTTCATCTTAAGTGTTCTTGAGTGCTGGTCGATTCGATTCTACCTGGAGTCCTTAGAGAGCCGGGCTAGAGCGTCCCCACTTGAATTACAGAGGGCGAACTTTCCCCAGACAAGTCTGGTACCAGAATGCTTACAGAATTTAGGTATTTAGGTTAAGAACTTCGTATTATTTGAGTAAATATTGCGAACTATAAAAACAAATGATTTTGGAAAGATGTCGAATTGTTGTGTATGAACTGTGGTAGAAAAATATGTGAGCTAACAAGAGTTCACTAGAAAGTATTTCGTATCAGTCATAAATAATTCATGAGTATGTTAATGCCGCTTCGTTGAGCTCTTGGTAACTTCTCTCATCGGCCAATTTCATCTTCTCATCTCTCTTTGTTCCCATTCTAAACATAATAACCTATCGCTCAGCCTTGAGGGCGGTTGAAAACCGACTATTGGATTCATGGTTTCAGAGTCCTGCTCAGGCTAGCATGGACTCGGGGTGGTTCTTGCAAGATTCTGATGTTTATCTTTTTTATTGTCTTCAGACATTCCAAAATGGCATGTATGGCAAATAATCATCGTTTCTAGGTACTCGAAACGATTTGTATTTATTTTCAGTTGTAAGAGTCGAACTTATACTTCAACGGAGAAATTCGGTACTGAAACAGAAGGCAGTCATTTTGTGTTGGAGGCGATGTTAGCAGGAACTGATATGGGTAGTGTTTCTAAAGAATTTCTCTTCTAAGTGATGGTTCTTGTGGAAGGAAACACTCCACAGCGTTGGACACGTGGAAAGGTATAAATCCATAATCATACAGGTAACTTTCTCCGCTAAATCTACTTCATTACCAGCTGTTGTTCGTCTCATTGGCAGTTCGTTTCACCTTGATCCTCTACTCGAACATCCACGACTATATGTTTCATGTGGGTTGCTGTACAGTCTCCTATTTATTTAGGAATTCTTTCCGATTTAGGTGAATTTCACTGACATCGACTACAGCGTTTACAGCGACGCTGCTCGTTATGTGGCTGCTGGAGAAAGTCCATTCAACAGAGTAACATACAGGTGGTACCTTTCAGTACCCTTCATGTATTTGATCCAGCTGTGCAAAGTACAACATTTGTGTGGGCCATATTGTAAAATCCCGTAATGATCTTTGTGATAACGTTAACCTTTTATTTACTGACTGCTGTAATTTTTAACGGCGGGAGACTATTAGGTGAAATGCAACCACGAGATATTCACAAAACTTGGATCCCTGGTCGGATCGAACCATGATTACCCTTTTAGGAAACTCTCGTGTTACCCACTGCACCACTGAGGCCCTTGCTTTGTCCTTCTCTGAGGTAGTTTTCTTATCCAACAGTGCTATGAGCAATCACCCGTCAGCTAAGAGAAACGCAAAGCAACAGTGGTGCAGTGTATAATACACGAGCCCTGGAAAGTGTAATGGTGGTTCGATATGGCCCGGGGTCCAAGTTTTACGAATATTTTAAATTCATTGTGGTTCCATCTATTGTGATACCTGTTTTCTATGCTCTGAATGCTTTATCCCATACACCTTTAGGTATACACCAGCGTTAGCATGGATTCTTCTACCAAACAACAGATACAAAGACTTTGGTACATGGTTTTGTATACTAGTCATTTTTACTCATTTTCTGAAAACCACTTGGATTTTCAAGGCGTTCCTTAACTTACTAAAAATTCTTTTTTCCAGGAAAATATCTGTTCTGTGTATTTGACATGATTGTTGCTTGGATGTATTTTGAAATTATGGGTGCTACGCCTAGGAAGCAAGCTAAAGTGACGAACAGGTGATGATTTTTCTTCTCTTCCCGACACGTTACTTCTCTCAACCTATCATCCTACACTTTGTGACCAAGAAGAAAGCTGTTCAATTCTTTTCCAAATTTCTTAGACTGAGTTACGATTTAAGCACTTATGCTAGGCCTAGTAGTCTGCGAAGTCGAGGGCACAAGGAGGGCCAACCCGATGATGATCTCACACTGGCCGTTGTTGTTTTCTGGCTAGCGAATCCTTTAATTGCAGTTATATCAGCTAGGTTGTTAAAAATTCATTTTCTTCTTTTTTCCCACTTTTTCTATGGCATATGTAGAGTAAGACATGTGATTTGAGCTATAAGTATTTACGGCATAGCGCTAAGCCTAGTTTGGTCGGTGTTTTGTTTTCTTGATCTTGTATTCTTATTTAGAGGTAATGCAGACGTACTGGTCTGTGCGGCAGTGCTTTTCACACTTTATCTGCTGAAAAAAGAACATGTTAGTTCAAAATTTTACCTTTGAGTTCTTTTACATCCGAAAATTCTTATGGATTCGTGTTTGCTGTTGTGAACAAAATATCCTAAAAAGTGCTATCAATGTATGTCGATGAAGCAAAAGGAAGTGTTCATTTAAGGAAACTATTAGAAGACAGAATAAGCTACTGCAATATTATCATGTTTTATCTGGTTCCTTACTTCTAGAATTCTTAATAGTATCACGTCTCTCTAGTGGGTGCATGTAGCGCAGTGATCGGAGGAGCACTTCAATACACCTGGGATCAATCCCCGCACCAAAGGCTCATCGAGCCTCCCATCTCTCCGAGGTCGGCAATTTGCTACTAGATTTGCCTGAAAGGATAGCAGTGCTGGAGCAGTACATCGGTGGGCCACCACGAGTCATTGTAAAGGCCAGATATGCATTCATTCACCTCCAGATATGCTTAGTGAAATCTAATGCACGGCGTTTCCCTCAGGAATTGATCAATGCCGAGAGCTTTATCTTTTATTCACTTTTTATCTCTTCTCTCTTGTCTTATTCCAGTCTATTAAAAATTTCTTTCAGTGGCTCTTAGCGGCAATAGCTCATGGAATGTTGGCGGTCCACCTTAAAATATATCCGATAATATACCTGCCGTCCATATTTCTGCATTTGTGC
Organism: Angiostrongylus costaricensis; assembly: GCA_900624975.1. NCBI lineage: Eukaryota > Metazoa > Nematoda > Chromadorea > Rhabditida > Metastrongylidae > Angiostrongylus > Angiostrongylus costaricensis. Next base: position 109,908 of record UYYA01004363.1, read on the forward strand.
CGTCTTTCTGCCCGTTTCGGCGTATCTGATCTTTTCAAGCAAATTTTTTCAAACTGGAAAGGATTTGCATTCGTTGCGGTTTGCGTTATTTCTTGAGTTGATCTATGTATTTGTGCTCTTATTTAGTGTATTATTGCTTACTTGGATACTTCGATAGCCCGTCTTCACTGCTTGTGCTGATTGCAGCATAATTTCCATTGTTTCGGAGTTTTGCTAGTTTAGCTATTGTGGTTCCCTGGAGTCCCGAGGTCAGCCTACCTGAAGTCTACCCGATGTCGCCACCACCACAGGCAATCGCCATCCTTGCGAATTGGAGGGAAATTTGCCACCATGCGACTAGATTGGTACTAAGGCGGTGGTGGATCCTGGTATTGGTTTACTCTTAGCTAGGTTTCCTGAAAGAAACGCCGGACTCCTCTTCAACTTGGGAGACCCCGCCAGGGGGAACAAATCTCCCTCTGTACATCGTAACCCGACATCCAGGAGCACCTCTTAGCCACCATGAGGCGGTAAACCGTTGGAAGGAGTGTATGATTAGTCTAATGTATCCCAGATACATCAAGCTTATGAAATATATTCTTTTCAGATAAGTGTTGGGAGCTTTGCGTCAGTAGTACTATTTTTCTACTGGATCTACGGCGAGGTTTTTCTGGAAGAGTTCTTGCTCTATCATATAAAACGACGAGACATTAGGCATAATTTCTCCGCGTATTTTTATGTGAGTGGGTGAAGCTTATATTTACCATGGAGTTTTTGTTCGCTTCTAGTCCTGATTCTTTCTAGCTGCTTTATCTAATCGACGAAGAAGAAAGCATTTCAAAACTCGTTGGATTTCTGGCTTTTTTACCGCAGTTATTCCTCGTCGTATATTTTTCATTCAGGTATAACATTATTAAAACCAGAAGTGTTGCGTACCTTTCTATGTCTACGTTTTAGATATCATGATGATCTCCCGTTCTGTTGGTTTTTGACCACCTTCGCTTTTGTGACTTATAACAAAGTATGCACAAGTCAGTACTTTGTGTGGTACATCGTGTTTCTTCCTTTACTCGTGGACAGAGTCAAGGTATGATAGTCCTTATCTTTCTTTTCTGGATATTAAACGTGTTGAAGTTATTACTTACTTGAATACCTGGATGGCCCGTCGTCACTGGTTGTGCGGGCTCCAGCATAATTTCCATTTTTTCGGAGTTTTGCCGGTCTAACTTTTGTGGGTCTCTGGAGTACTGAAGTCCGCCTGGCCAAGGCCTGCCCAAGAGGTCGTCACCACCACAGGCAGTCACCCTTGTGGATCAGAGGGAGATTTGCCACCATGTGACTAGTTTGTTACTAGGATGGTGATCGATCCTGGTATTGGTTTACTCTTACCTGGGCTTCCTGATGGAGACGCCGGACCCCTTCTCATTTTGTGAGACTGTTGGGAAGATGAATCTCCCCGCTGTACATCGCAACTCGACACCCGGGAACACCTTCCCGCTACGATGAGGCGCTAAACCGTTAGGACGAATGAGGTTGTTATAACTAGAAACTGACAATTATTGAAAAGTGTTTGTAAGCAACATATCTAACGTCAGATTTTTTCGAAAATTATGTATATAAATGAAGCCTGCTATTTTAGCAATCTTGATGAAATGATTTCTAGATTTCTTTGAAAGAGTTGGTGTTACTGATCACAGTATGGTTTGCCAGTCAAGGACTGTGGTTGCTATTTGCGTATTTGTTTGAATTCCAAGGATGGCACACTTTCGAGTGCATGTGGGCCGCATCGTTGGTGTTCCTTCTTGTAAATACTCATATTATGACTAGGTTGATATGTACATATTCACCTCCTTCCAGTTCATTGAAAGTAAAAACAGAGTGAGAGCTGTGGTATGTATGTCACTTGATATGATGCAGGTGCTTTTTAAGTTAACATTTAGAGTCCGAATTTAAATGCTTGCTATTAAACCTATCTGCTCGACCCATCTTTTTAATGCTTACTTTTTCACGACATGCGCTATGACTGATGTCTACTCAAGCTGATCTAATCGCTTTTCTTACAAATAACCTATGACGTTTGCTTTACTTTTCCTTCGAGGGTTTAGTCCGATTCTCAACACAGTGGTCTGCGCTATATTCTTGTTGAGCAGACACGAAGTGTTACTCTATTCTTTATTCCGTTAAAGCTGACGACTCGAAAGTATCGCCTTCTTCAGAGCCTGGAAGGGTATGTAATGCCAATTGCTTCAACAACACAAACAGAGAGACGAAAATAGTGGAAACCACGTGATCAATAGCTCTCGAAAAAGCCCACCGTTTTTTACATGCTTTCCACTGAGGAGGAACTATTGATCAGAGCCGAATATGGTTGATGAGTACACCACTCCACATCAAAAATCAATGCGAAGATACGGGGCCAAGCCTCGTGTGACCTCTAAGCATTCCTCCCTGCTATTCCATTCGTAGAGTCTTCGCATTTATCCAAAAAGCCTCAAATGCTCGCTAGAGTTTTGGCATCCAATGCGATGGTGACTTTCACATCAAAATCGTCTCCGCAAGTAAAATCTTAAGTTATCTCGTGAGGTTTCTATTTCGTAGCCATTTGAGATAGCTATTTGCCGAGCCAAGTCGCACGGATCCCCCTTTAGTTCGGTCTTCGTGCACACAGAGGTCGCTGTTCGAAACATGTTTCTCACAATCGGTGGCTTTGTGCGCGAAAGGTGGTAGAAGAGGAAAAGTGTAAGGTTCTTCTTATTACTTGATTTTCGGTACCACTTTGTTTGTAGCAGATGTCTGATGAGTTGAGTTGAACGTTGGGAATGGAAGCCAATTTTTATTCGGTTTTTCCCGGGTGAATTTAATGTACTCAGACTGCTCGTTCAATAACCGAAAGCATTTGTCCGTCTCCTCTTGAGTAGAGAAAATGACGAAACAGTAATCTATGTATCTGCAGTAGAGCAGCTGCCGGAGGTCGATAACGGGGCTTCTATTTTAGACATGGGCGCAATGGCGAGAGTTGGTGCCAGCCGCTCTCTAATTGCCAGCCCTCTAATTTGCACGTAATAATTCTCGGACCATCTAAAAAGATAGCCATAAACTGCTGAATAGACAAGCCATGCATATTTATTCCTGATTCTTGTTCAACAAGGAGACAGTGATTTGCATTGAATCAGCTATCGATTGAATACAAAAGTGAAATAAGCGACCACGAAGAGGAAAGAACAGCTCATGCAGGCGCGATTGTCACCTTCTAATATGTTAGTGCAAATCCACTTATGTCGGACTCCAACTGTTAATTAGGTTTGCTCATATTGGACGAACATACAAAAACAATCACTTGTACTACTACTTGATGTTACCTTTACAGATATGGTGAGCTTTTCTGACAAAAACCCATTGTTAGTCTTTTTAAAACCATTCCTTTCATCTCATAAGATTTCATTTTAATCTCACCAAAGTAGTTTGTTGCTTATCAATTGTTACCGTGTTGTTGTAGGTAATATGAAGTAGAAGAAATGAACTCATTCTACCATTTCTGGTAAAGAAATAGCTCGGAAATTTGCACCTAGGTGAGCGACACTTCGCACCATTCCAGTTGTTGGATGCTAATTTTTGTTCTTTCTGTGTTCTCTAATAAATATTGTTTGCTGGTAGTTTTTCTTTGTGACCTCTTATATCGTGGAAAATAATCCCAATCGTCATATATCGTAGGAACCGCTTATTACATAGTGATTGACTTACCTTTGATGTGAAGAAGTTCTTGCCTATATATTCCTTCAGGACCTTGGATGGTATTCTACTTGATAGGTCTAGGACTGGGTGACGTTGAAGATATTACTGTGAAAGGACTAAATGTTGTAAGGTATCTGTCTAAATACCCGATGATACCCGTACATCATTTGATGATTCTAATTCGACTCTTTAGAAGGTGTAAGCGGGTCTACCTTGAAGCTTACACTAGTATTTTGTGTTATGGTTTGGATAAATCAAGGCTCGAAGAATACTATGGTCGTGAGCTGATAGAAGCTGATCGGATAGTCATTGAACAGAATTCAGGTTAGTTTTCTTTTTTTTTTTTGATCACGGACCACTTCCATTGCTCTGAGGATGAGAAATTGGTACTGGGTCTGTTCAGGAACAGCTTGTTCCGCATAATTCACGAAAGATGAAGACCGTCTTTGGTGAAGATGTGGGAACGTCCTAGCACGGCTATCCCAACATTCCACGGAAAGGTGACTGGACCAATCTTCAACGTCCTTCGTTAAGAGGACGAAGAATTCTCAAGCACCAACCGAACCCATACGTAGATAAGATCTTCGTGGAAGATCGATCAGAAGAAACGAATGAAATGCAAAAGTGCTGGAATCTGAACAGCATATGGTTTCGAGTGGTATAAAATCAAATAGGAGTAAAACAAATGTTGTCAATTTAGCTAGTTCTTAATTTGATCTTCTTCGCTCTCACGGGCTGACGCTTTCAGCACCACACCATGCGGTCCTCGGGGACAAATCCACTTCATAATATGAGTATTCATATTTCTACAGAATGAATAATTTTGTTTCGAAGCATCAAACCATCTGTCCTGGGAATGAACAGCTAACAAACTTCGTATACCTGGAGCTATTAGCGTTTTTTTTAGAAGTGGTTAGGAGTTGTAATTTTAATGTCATTAAGATGAAATATTGGCTGGTGCCGATGTCGACGACGTTGCTGTTCTCGTCGTGGGAGATCCTTTTGGCGCAACAACACATACAGACCTTGTCTTACGTGCAAAACAAAAAGCAATACCTGTTAGTCAGGAATATCGACATTCGCTATCCTTAAATACTCTCCTTTAGCACACCGTTCAGGTTAAAGTTATACACAATGCCTCAATCCTGAATGCTGTGGGATGTTGTGGTTTGCAGGTTTGCTTGTTGATTTCTTTTTTCTTATATGTCCACTTTACGTTTTCTTATTCCTGCTGACGAAGTTCGAAGTTTTTAATTTTTAAAATCCAACTAAACTTAACTTTCCCTTAACGAAATTTTTACGTATTCTTAAGCTAACACGAGGTTGGTAAGAGGTTCCATTCAGCTAAGGTTTTGATGTCTTTGTTTTCTGCAGAGCCGGATTCATTCGAACGGTTTGTTCACAGTCCTTCGTCCTCGGGGGAGGGTCTTCGTTGTCGCAATGTTTTTAATGTTTCGTAGCCAACGAAGTAATTATGGAAGGCATAATCCCTAGTCCGAGGTCTGCCTATTAAGGTGGGATCCATTCGATTCTGTTGAACCCAGATTTCCTTCTCTGGAAGGCTCATTGGTTAGTTGATCGAAACGCTACATGACATGTCCAGGTGGTGAATGGACGATAAAATGTGGAAATCAAAGGCCATCGTATACCAGGCATGAACGGCAGCTCAATTTGGGAAGTGCGTTCTTGTCTCTGATGTTCCATATTAGCTTACAGGTTTCATATGCGCATAATCTTATTATTCGTAGATTCACTTAGTGTGTGTGTGTGTATGTATGTGTATGTGTATGTGTGTTTTTTTTCTCTTGGGTTAATTCGGATAAAGACTTGCAGTAAAATGCTAGGGAAATGAACAAGAAGTAATATTGGTCGTCGTCTACAAACAAACTCTACATCTGCTTCGGGATAGCAAGTCAACAACTAAACCAACTCCACTGCTAAACCCGGCCAATATCATAAATGAGATAGTGTTCTTGATGTCATTTGAAAGAACGTAACTTAATGTGCAGGCTTGGTGGGCGATACGAACGAAGGGATTTGGACTGGTTTCAACTCGTTACTCACTGATTCATTAGATTAGTACAGTGTATTGCTTTCCCCTGAAACTAACAATTGTTGTTTTCCCTTGAGGTCATTTCTTTAGTTTTCAACGAATGGGATTCTTTTACAATGTTTTAACGTTTTGTTTTCTGCCTTCTATAATTTTCATGGCAGGTTACTAAGCGAAATACAACCACAATGTTGCTGAGATATTTGCAAAACTCTGGACCGCAGGTGTCTATGGTGGGGAACGAACGCGCTATTATCCTTTCCGGGGAGTAACGCGTTCACCACCACACCATGCGGGTCCTTTGTTTCGCACGTCTCTCAGCTATTTCTATCGATCTTTTTGCCACAGCAATCACCCGTCAGCGGGGTTGATCTGGGGAGCGCAAATCGGCATAGAACCCAGTTAAGCTATGGCTGTAGTTGAAATCACAATGTTTTAACGTTTTGTTTTCTGCCTTCTATAATTTTCATGGCAGGTTACTAAGCGAAATACAACCACAATGTTGCTGAGATATTTGCAAAACTCTGGACCGCAGGTGTCTATGGTGGGGAACGAACGCGCTATTATCCTTTCCGGGGAGTAACGCGTTCACCACCACACCATGCGGGTCCTTTGTTTCGCACGTCTCTCAGCTATTTCNTCTTTTTGCCACAGCAATCACCCGTCAGCGGGGTTGATCTGGGGAGCGCAAATCGGCATAGAACCCAGTTAAGCTATGGCTGTAGTTGAAATCACAATGTTTTAACGTTTTGTTTTCTGCCTTCTATAATTTTCATGGCAGGTTACTAAGCGAAATACAACCACAATGTTGCTGAGATATTTGCAAAACTCTGGACCGCAGGTGTCTATGGTGGGGAACGAACGCGCTATTATCCTTTCCGGGGAGTAACGCGTTCACCACCACACCATGCGGGTCCTTTGTTTCGCACGTCTCTCAGCTATTTCTATCGATCTTTTTGCCACAGCAATCACCCGTCAGCGGGGTTGATCTGGGGAGCGCAAATCGGCATAGAACCCAGTTAAGCTATGGCTGTAGTTGAAATCACAATGTTTTAACGTTTTGTTTTCTGCCTTCTATAATTTTCATGGCAGGTTACTAAGCGAAATACAACCACAATGTTGCTGAGATATTTGCAAAACTCTGGACCGCAGGTGTCTATGGTGGGGAACGAACGCGCTATTATCCTTTCCGGGGAGTAACGCGTTCACCACCACACCATGCGGGTCCTTTGTTTCGCACGTCTCTCAGCTATTTC